>JAVSCE010010273.1:0-147521 GCA_032199065.1 Smutsia gigantea
TGGCAGACATATGCTGAACTCCAAAAGATGCTACGAGAGCTAGGCATGAGAAATGCCATCTATAGTCCAGATAATTATGGCCCAGATGAAGAGATTTTCACTACTGGGATGAGGAATATTGTACTTCAAACGGCTCCTACATCCCTCTTTGGGTCTCTAGTGGCCATTCTTTCCCCTCACTTAGGGCATCCCATAAGTAAGGTGACACGTACAGTAGCAGACTTAGGAGAGGCTGAAGCCACGAGAATTCAGAAAGAAGTAAGACCTGTTGCTCACAAGAATTTACAGGGCACCCATTTTACTGGACATACACTGCAAGAATGGGTGCAACAGCTGGGAATCAAGTGGAAGTTTCATGTGCCGTACAATCCTACCGCAGCAGGCATGATAGAGAGGCACAATGGCTTGTTAAAATCCGGACTAAAGTCAGATACCAATAGTCTGCGGGGATGGTCAGTCCGCTTATGGACCGTGCTACGACGTTTGAATGAGAGATCTCGAAAGGGAGCCCTAAGCCCCATAGACATGTTAACATATATGACTGCCTCCCCTATGCAACTGCAATTGCAAACCAAGGAAGAATCACTGAAGCCGAGGTTTGGCCACCAGAATAACATCTTGCTGCCAGGACCAACTGCACTGAATCCCGGAGACTCCATTGAGTGGACATGGCCTTGGACCTTTCAACACATGGACCAACGATAGCTGGCTCTCCTGGCACCTTGGGGACAAGGCCTGGAAGCTGGCCTCCTGTGTGTTCCTGGAATAACAGCAGAGTGGCCACCAAAGGTCACAGTAGTATATCCTGAACAGCCAGAAGGTAGGAGCATCTTACCAGGGAGTTTTGTTTTATCATTATGGCCAGTGCATGCACCTCCAGTAGCACTATAGATAGACCCTTTGGTAACCCCCACGGGGAGAGGAGTAAAAGTATGGTATACTAGACCTGGAAGGGACCCCCTTCCTGCTACAGTCCTATCACAGGACCACTCTCTTGCATGCATCCTACCTGATGGACAAGATTTGCCTATGTTGGTGGCATTAAATCATGTATCTTATCGCCCCTAAAGTCTTTGTTATTAAGAACCTCCTTTGGCTTGAGGATTATTATAATTTTTGTTACCTGTATCTTAATTTTTATTGTCTCTATGTTGTTGTTATCCTCTGCTGCTGTTGTGGAATGTGGTTACAGTGCTCCAGCTTTCTCGCACAGGGACCGTTGCGGAAGATGGAAAGCATGTAGATTGTAAGGGGAGAATCCTAGAGGGGTGGAGTGTGGGTGAAGTGGGGTTCCTATGGCCAGGATCCTCACTGAACTTAAATGTAACTGGCCTGTTGCTATGCTACAGGTTCCACACCTTTAGGCAATAAGACATTATTGTGTTAATGGAAGGAGTTCCACCCAGGGCTTGGGGGAGACTGGGTGGCGGGGCTGGAAGGCTGTAGGAGAGCAGAGCAGAGGCTGGAGTGGTGGTAGCGCCGAGGGACTGACCTGCCACCTCGAAATAAAGTTGGGTATAACCTTTTCACCCCAAGAACCCTTTGCTGTAAATTTCTTTGGTCACAGTGAATCTATAGCAAATTTGCCTGGAGCTGAAACTCATTTGCAAGACACTGGGTCTTTAAAAAGAGGTGCCCCCAGAGCCACCAGCCCAGCACATGCAGGAGGGTAGGAGAACCTGGTGGGTCATCAGGGCAGTGGTTCCAGGGTCATCCCCTCTCCCCACCTTTCTCAGCTGGAGAGCTCCTAACTGGATTTTCCATGCTGTGAGCCACAAAGGTCTCTTGTTCTGTGAATAAGGTGACCTTTGGAGCACCTGAGGGTGGGGGCTGGTTGCCAAGGGAACCAACCACATGATTAGAGGGTTGAACTTTCAGTCCCGATCCCCTGACCTGAGAGGGGGAGGGATTGGAGGCTGAATAAATCGCCAATGGCCAATGAGCTAATCGATCATGCCTGGGTAATGAAGCTCCATAAAAACCCAAAGGGTCAAGGGTCACAGCACTTCTGCATTAGTGACCTGGTGGAGATCTGGGGACAGTGGCCCCTGGAGAGGGGAAGGCAGCTCCACCCCTCCCCACACTGGCCCCCTGTGTCTCCTTCATATGGCTGTTCCTGAGTTATGTCCTTTATAATAAACTGGTGATCTAGTGAGTAAAATGCTTCTCTGAGTCCTGTGAGCCACTCTAGCTGACTAATGGAGCCCAAGGAAGGGTCATGGGAACTTCCAATCTGCAGCAGTTTGGTCAGAAGCCCAGGTGACAACCTGGACTTGTGTTTGGTACCTAAAGGAGTGGAGGGGTGCGGTGCAGTCTTTTGGGAATGAGCCCTCAGGCTGTGGGGTCTGATGCTGTCTCTGGGTAGGTAGGGTTGGGGTTGGGCTGAATTGTAGGGCACCCAGCTGGTGTGAGAGCCTTCTAGTAGTGAGATAAAAAAAACACATCAAAATTGTAATTGGAGATCAGAATCTCAGGTCAGAATTCCAGGTCATTACAGTCTCCATCAGACAGACTGTGTAGGCTGCTTGGTGTCGGCACAAGTCTGGTTTCCAGGAACGGCAACCCTCGGGAGGCTCCCTGCCCTCAACAGCCCTGGCTCCCCCTGCTCTCGGCCTTGTGCCCCTATCGCGTCATGGGGAGTGGGCTGTACATTCTGGCCTTTCTGAGCAGCCAGCCTCAGCCGTCCCTGTCCTTGTCAGGCTCCCCCATCCCCTTCTCCATGGAGACTTAGAGAAGTGGCATGGCCTGAAGCCTTACAGAGTCAGGTCCCCAGGAGACCTGAAGATCTGTACCCTCTGGGCTGTTTTGGGGCTGGAGACCTGGTGGGCAGGAGTTGTACCCCAGGGAGCTCAAAAGAGGAAGTGTTAGAGGGCCTTTCCCTAGGGGCTGAGTCACGGAAGCCAGGTGCTCCCCACCACAGAGAAAGCCTGTTTGCCTGGCCTTCCAGAGAAAGTGCCACTCTCCGGGTCTGGTTGCTTCCTTGCCTCAGAACTAGAGAAACCATTTCCCTGTCCAGTCCTGGACCTGGGCTCTTCCTGAGCAGCCCAGTGCCTGCCTCCCCTGCACCCAATGCTCACTGGTGCTGCACTCCCAGGACTTTGTCCTGCACTCCCCCCACCTGCCTGCACTCCATGGAGCTTTATTCAGCCACCTGCATGCAGAGGAAATCAGAGACTTTTGCAATATTCTAGTGGGAAAGTTCCCAGAGAAATAACTTGGGTGGGGTGGCAGGGGTGCAGGTTTCCCCAGGCAGCCCTGGCATAATGGTCAGAGCAGAGTCTCACTCTCCAAAGGACAGGGGCAGGAAGGACACCCCGCCCACCCACTGAAGGTCAAGGATGGGAGAAGGTGGATCAGTTTCACCCTCCTACACAGCTCAGTCCCTAGACCACCTGGGGCGATGGATGGGAACCAAGAATTGGTCGCCCTCCCTGGGCAGGTGGGTTACTCACCTAGACTCACTCTTCTTCCAGAGTCTGCAGCTGAGCAGGCAGAGGGAGGGACCAGGTATTTACTCTTATAAAAGACCCTGGTGATGATTAAGAACGAGATAACAATTTAGACACAATACAGTGCTACATTTTTCTTTCAAAATCAGCTTTTGAGTTAAAAAAATGAGCAAAGTTGCATTATTTTTTCCAACCTTCAAAGGAATCAGAAAGTAAGTCTAGTGAATGAGTGTTGCAGGTCCTTTAATATTGAGGTCAAAGGTTGGCCACTAGAGTTTGGGGTAGAAAAGTAGACAGGAGTCCTTGCACCCAGGGTCCACAGTCTCCACTGTCCCTTTGTCCTGAGAGATAGAGCTTTCAGGGAGAGGTGAGAGCTTTTCCAGAGATCAGCCAGCTTCTTAGCAGGTTAGGTGGACCCCTGGTGCCTGAGTAAGAGGTCTAGGCAACATTTCTTCCAACATTGTACCATGAGCCTCAACCTCTCCCCGAGGGAGGACAGGATTCTTGCTTCAGGGTGTCCCCTCCTCCTGGCCAGCCCCAGATCTTCTCTACACACCTAGAGAGTTTCAACAGATTGCTGGCCTGAAGGTTCTGCCTCACAGAAAAATCTGAACCTGGTTCTGGGCTCTCAGGCTTCCCAGGGAGAAACCTTTCCTGTGAGCCCCTGTGGTCACTTCCTTCTATCTGTTGTCATATCCGACTTACCAAACCAAACCTCCCCACCCCAGCTGTTCTTGGTGGGTTTTTGGTTGTTTGTTTGTTGTGTATTTTAGCCTATTTAAAAATCACAGAGGTGGGTTACTTTGTGTAAATAGCTTAGTGTATAAATGTTTATAACACTTGTTTGAATAAACAGAATTCAAAAGCAAATGCATGTGAGTGTCTGTGTGTCTGTCTGGGAGGAAGGGTTAATGTCCAGTGTTTATCTCAAGGGAGTAGAAAAGGCTGGAAGTTTCACTTTCTGTTTTATATTTGATTTTTTTTTTTTAAGCAATGAGTTTGTAGTAATTTTATGATGAGTCAAAGTGACAAAAAGTCCTCTTGGACCAAAGCCAGTTTAAAGAAACTAATTTATCTTTTTCAACTAAAATGTTACCTCAGTGCCCACCAGTGCTGAAAGTCCTGGAAGGAAGAATATAATTTGTGCCCAATAAATCTGTGCTGAATTAAGAAGGCTGCCTCTATAGGGCTGGTGCAGAGAGAGAGCTTAGATGGCCAGTTTGGCCTGAGAAGGGAAAGCGAATCCTGGAAGACTGACTGAGGAGGGCCTGGGGCCAGTGCCAACAGGAAGGCCAAGTGGAAGGTGGGACAAAGCGGCAGACCTGGGGGTAAGGGAGCCAGACATGGAGAATCGGACTGAGACACTTCTATTCAGGGCAAGTACGAATAACAAAACCATGGTCACAGCCACCGAACAGGGCCAAAGACCTCTAACCCAGAAGACACCAGGGAAATGGGGGAAATAAGCCAAAAAGAGGCCAGGTGCACGGGGACAAGGTGCAGGAAAAAGGAGGGAAGGTCAGAAACAGCGAGGAGTGTAGAGGAAAAGGTCACAGATGCCCAAAGACTGCCTCAGTGGTCTTTCTGGGAATGGCCCTGGTCGACTTTGTACTTCATAAAGGATTTCTCTGTAACCCTCACAAGGGGGGCAGCCTGGTAAGGGGCTGACCTTAGGGGAAGCAAGTTCCAGGGGGACCAGGAAGGCTGCAGTCAGTCACCTTGAGTCACCTGCCCAAGGACTGACCTGGAAGAGAGCCAAGATCTGTGGACAGCCACTGAGGCTGAGCCAGGTTCCCCTCCCTGGGCCCTTCCAACTCCAAGGACAGCTTATATACAAGAATCCCACAAGGACCCACTGTCATAAAATTTGTGACCGTGAAGTTTCTCTAAAACCCTACCAAACGACTCGATGTCAGTATTTTATGCTGTAACATTTTGTTAAATGTTGGTTTGGTGTATACTTGGGTCCATTTGAACTCTTCAGGTCTGGCAAATTTTTTTTTAAATAAGAAGAAAATAAACAACAAGTCCAAAATGGAGCCACTTTCCTCATGACAGCAAATCAAGCTTTATATCTGTTAAAATCTAAAACAGGTGGGAGACCGGCCTTGACATTTCTCTGAGCAGATGGAACCGGGTTGGTCATACAAACACAGCTTAATGGGGCTTATTTTGCAAGGCTAAAACTTGACCTGCATTACTTCTCGTGGGTGCCTCTAGAAGAGATAAGCACAACTTGAGCTGTTCTCCGTGGTTGATAGGAGGCAAGGGCGTTGGACCAATTCGCTATCATTTAGGAGAAGTCTAACACGTGGCCCATGACTGAGGGGCCGGCAGCACCACCTCCCATCACATTAGCTGCATTGTAGGAGTGCACCCCAGCCTCAGGCCAGGTGTGGATTTGAGTAATTGGGGTTTGCAAACTGTCTTTTGGTGGGTGCACAATAAACTTTTACTAACCAGCCGTGCAGCGATTCATGGGTTTTCTGTTGTTTCTGAACTTTGGATATTTCTAACCTAATTGCAGTTTCAGTGTCTCAGGAATGTGACCTTTAACCAGTCACCTGGGATTACCTCAGCCCAGGAGTGGTAATGTGCAGGATCCACCCAGCCCTTCCCCCAGGGAAGGAGGTCTGGCCTAAAACAATTCTTTCTTTCTTTTTTTAACTAATAATTTCCTTGTTGCACTGGGTTCTGCCTAGACCATCTTCCACATTGTCCAGTTCCTCAGAGCCCCTTTCACGGCTAGATGGGATGCTGCGCATTCATGAATCACTGAATAAAGCCAATTTGATCTCAGATCTTCTCAGGTGAGTATCATCTTTTAACAGTAATAGTCACTCTCCATGAAAACGAAAAGGGGGAGTTCTAAAAGTTCCCGCACTCCCTTCCCGCCTGATCTGGGCAGCGGAGAAGCTCTGGTCAGTGCCCAGCCTTGTCCACCAGGTGGATCCTCCAAAGACCCACCCATACCTGGGGCTGAGCCCAGTGGGACACGGGAGAGGGGCGGCTGTGGGTGGGCAGGGGAGGCCACCTGCTCTCACGCACCCTGCCCAGAGCCCTCTCTGGGTGCACCTCCCCGGTACTCTAACCCAGTTCCCGCGCACCCTCCCCGAGCATCTTGCTCACCGTCCTGGTGCACTTGCCCCGCGAACCCTCCGCATCCTCTCGGCGCCCCCTCCTAGTACATCTTCCCCATACATCCCGCTCCCCGGGCACCCAATTCCGAGCGCCCTCTTCCTGCGCTCTCCCCATCCCACGAAGCACCCTGCTCCACCTGCCTGAGCGCCCGGCTCCTCAGCCACCCTCCCCGTGCACCCTACTGGGCCCGCCCCGGGGCACTCCGCTCCCCGCGATCCCTCCCCGCACACTCTCCTGCTGCAGCATTCTCCCCGTGCACCCCACTCCCTACGCACCTTGTTGACCGCACACCCTACCTTCGTACCCTCCTCCCGCGCACCCTCTCCGGGCACCCTCCTCCCGGCTCACACACCTCCGGCACCCTGATCCCCGCGATCCCTCCCTGCGCACCCACCCCGCCTGCACTCTCCCCGTACGCCTCTTCGCGGGCTCCCTCCCGGGATATCCTTCCCAGCTCTGGGCGCCGCGGGTTTGAGTCACCGCCCAGCGGGTGACTGCGCCCAAAAGCAGAACCCGGCGCACGACTCACAGGCACAGATCTGCTACTCGCTCTGCGCGATGCCAGGCAACAAAGTCCTCGTCCAGGGCCCGAGGAAGACACCTCTCCGGGCTGCCGCGGGAAGTCCGAGGAGGTATAGACCAGCTAGGTAAACTTCGGATCTAAGTCTGGCGGAGCTTGGGGACACCGCCCCGCCCCGCCCACTGGTCCTCAGCCCACCACCCCTGCCCCGCCCCCAGCCTTTCCGGAGGCTGCCCCTCCACCAGTCTGTTTCCTCCTCAGGAACGGGGAGGGCCCTGAATCACCGGTGACATCCCTGTTACTCATTAAGCCCTGGTAGTTCAGGGGAAACCTCGTGCTAACCTTCAAAAGTGACAACAGGCCTTATGGAGTAAGTAGGTTTATTCCTAATAGAGGAAACGCAATTCGGGACAGACGGCTATCCGCTGGCAAGTCCCCGGGACAGAGGAGAGCTTGATTATAGGCGGGAAAGGGAGTTGGGAGGGTCTGCTTTGGACAGAGCACCTTGGAGGACAGCGTTCCATGGGCGCTGGCCCCTCATTGTCCTCGGACGGTGGGGCGGCAGGGCAGCCCGTGCCGGAGCAGAGGAATCTCCCCTCATGCTGCTGGGCTGTGGCACCCGGGAGAGCTCCCCAGTCTTGGCTGCTGATTCCCTTTCAAAAGCGGTTTCCTTTATTCATTCTCACTCCCTACTGTTTTCCTCATCTGGCAGCAGAGGAGACTTGGGGTCACACCAGGACCCAGGGCTGCCTGGAGATGCTGCACCTGATGGGAGAGCCCCCAGGACCAGCCAAGAGAAAGTTCCAGAGAGAAATCATTCACGGAACCAGCCCTGGGTAGGGTAGGGAAGGCGGCTGGGCCACATCAGCTGCAGATCCTTCATTTCTCCTGCCTCAAGTTCCCCATTGGGGTATTTTTCTGGGAACTTTCTGATTCCGGGAACTCCCCAGTGGCTGGGGAAAGCCAGGAGATGCAGGCCCACAAGGAGGGGGAAATGACTCATCCATTCAGTTACCAGCTTAGACCACAGGGCCTGCCCCCAACCAAGCCACACGCTGACGCCCGCTGCTAGCTCGCACCCTGGACAAGCAGCCCGGTGTGCCTGGGAGCTTGGGGCCCAAGAATCTTTGGGGAAGGGCAACAGTGGCCGTGGCCCCTGTCCTTAGAGAGGAAGGACTTTGTTTCATTTCCAGGAGGTTGCACATGAACCAGAAAATCCAATACCAAAGATGTAGTTGTCAAGTTAAAAGCTTATAAATGTGGCAGACTGTAAACAAAGTTGTATGAAGTCATTTCTAAAGTCCCCCTGGAAGGCCAGCTGGGGCCTTGCCTCCAGCAGAGCTGTGTCACTGAGAAACAGCCACTCAAAGGCAGGACCACCGAATAAGAAAACCCACTGCTCACCAGAAGTGGGGAGATAATTCCAAGCTACTCAGATTCTCCCAAAGCCAAGAATTCTTCACTGCTGCTAACTGAGGCTCCTTGTCCACTGTTTGGGCCCATTCCCCAAGGCCCTGTGCCCCTTACCATTCCCTCCCGTCCCAGCGGCTAGACTGTCCTCTGAACCCCACTCAGAGAGGCAGTTGAAACATGTGAGTGTTTCAGAGAGCTGGGAGGCACCTCCGGCTGGCCATGGAATACACAGAGGTCACTAGCAGTGTTTGGATCGTTAATGAGACAGAATGGACAACAGTCTCCTGCCTCACGTGAGGCAGGCAGGGACCCGCGTGTCACACACTATTCTCAGACCACCCACCTGGACATTTACAAGTGCCCCAGACACCAGAGGGACGCCTTTGGGCTGGTGGGTTCTTGCACTCTTGGTCTTCCCCTGCAGAACTGCTCCTGGCAGGATGCAATTACGACCTAGGGGCCTTCTCAACAGGAAAGCGCAGGACCTCCGGAGCTGTTCAATCTGGGACACCAACTTCAGAGGACAAACAGGGGCCTGCAATGCCACTCCATCCCCTGCGGCCACAGGGCTCTGCAGTTTTCCATACACCCTTCTACCTGATCGCTCCCGTTCTAAACCATTATCTCACACACATTCTCCACCATTCCACCAGGAATAAGAGAGTCAATTTCTTAACTGGTACTCAGAGCACCAGCCAGCCCCCGGTGACTTTTCCCCCCTGTGAAATTACACTGGTGGCATGGGCCACACATGCCAGCTCCCAACTTCCTGTAAGTTACTGGGGCCTGTTCCCACTCCGTGCAGCAAATGGGAATGATGTCCGTTCTACTGGGAGGTCTTGGGTCAGACAAGATACAGTATAATTCGTAAGTTCTTGTCAAACTGCAGTTTCCCACAGCACTCACTGATACAGAGCCATTCAGTACCCTGAGAT
The DNA here is from genome assembly GCA_032199065.1 of Smutsia gigantea. Taxonomy (NCBI): domain Eukaryota; kingdom Metazoa; phylum Chordata; class Mammalia; order Pholidota; family Manidae; genus Smutsia; species Smutsia gigantea. The sequence continues at coordinate 9,459 of JAVSCE010010273.1, forward strand.
ACTTTGTTCACTGCTGTGATATTTTAAAATTCAGGTCAGATTGTCACAGATAATCCTCAGAGGTGTGTGGGTGTTAACTAGGGATTTGCTGATTATTTTCTGGACGTGCTGTAGGCAACAGAAAAGCACTTGGTGGGAAACCTCAGAGAGAGAAGGGCACACAGGTCATCTTGGCCACCTCCCACCTTCACTTCCCTCTGCTTAGCTTCTCTGAACCCTGCAAACTCCATCCACTTGCCGTTCACCTGCATTGCCACAGCCTTCTCTTCCTTCCTCATTTAGGTCTCAGCCTAAAGGTTGTTTGCAAGAGAGACTTCCCTGACCCTGACTCACTTCCCAGGGCCCCTCCTCTAAAATTCTAGCCTACTGCCCCACTGTGATTTTTTAAATAAATTTTTATGGAGGAAATTGTGAGGTTATATTGAGATGATTGTATAGTGTGATGTTTTCTGCGGTCTGAATGTGTGTGTTCCCCCAAATTCCGTATGTTGAAATCCTGACTTAAAGGTGATGCTTTTAGGAGGTAGGGCTTTATGGTGGTAAGGGTGGAGCCCTCACGGATAAGGTCAGCATATTTATTAATTGAGACCTCTAGGGCCTCTTTGCCCCTTCCACCATGTGAGGAAACAGCGATCTGTGAACGAGGAGCAGGTTCTAGCCAGACACCAAACCTGCCGGTTCCTTGGTCTTGGACTTCCAGCCTCCAGAACTATGAGAAATGAATTTCTGTTGTTTATAAGCAAATCAGTCTGTGGCATTTTTGTTACAGCAGGTCTGATGAACTGGGGCAAAGTTGGAAGGAATAATAAGGGGGATGCCTTGTGGCCTTTACTGGGTTTCCCCAATGGGAACATTTTGTGGAAGCATACTAGTGTGTTACACTCAGAGTATGACTTTAATGCAACACAACAATGTGCCCCAGATTTCCTTAGTTTTTCTTGTACTCATTTCATTTCCTATTGTACATAGTTCTGCACAATTTTGTCACGTGTGTGATTCCACTACCATCAAAATACTGATCAGCCCATTACCAAAAGGCCCCCCAGAGCGCCCTCTGATAGCCCACCCCGACCCCTGAGCCCTGGCCTCCACAGATCTGTCTGCCGCTCTATGTCATCTGCAGGGAAGCATATGGTATCTAACCTCTCAGAACTGGTGTTTCCGCTCAGCAGGATTCCCCGGAGACTCATCCACAGTGTGTATTGCAATGCCTGGTTCGCTCTGGCGGCCAAGCTGTGCGCCATGATGAGGATGTGCACACTTCGCTCAGGTGTGGGACACACCAGTTTGGGACCATTAAGCATAAATCTGCTTTGGTACACACGGTGTGTGTGGAGGGTCATGGGTAAGACAGTATAATACAGAGAAGACAAGTAGTGATTCTGTGGCATCTTACTACGCTGATGGACAGTGACTGCAATGGGGCTGGGGGGGGACCTGATAATATGGGTGAATGTAGTAACCACAATGTTTTTCATGTGAAACCTTCATAAGACTGTATATCAGTGATACCTTAATAATAAATAAATAACAAGTCTGCTATGAGATTTCACATACAGGTTTTTGTGTGAATGTAAGTTTTCATTTCTCTGGGATAAATGCAAAGAGTGCAATTATTGGGTTGTACTGGATTCCCCCAGTGAGCCTTATGAGGCACTGCCACACAGTTTCCCAGAGTGGCTGTAGTATTTTGCATTCTCATGAGCAATGGATGAGAGCTCCAGCTTCTCCTCATCCTCACCAGTATTTGGTGTCGCCTTTATTTTTCATTTAGCCGGCCTGGGGTCTTTGTACTCGGATGCTGTGGCTTTAATTCGCATTCCCCTGATGGCCAGTGGCGTTGAGCATCTCTCGATGTGCTATGATATCTGGGGATCCTGTTTGATATAGTGTTTTTTTATGTCTTTTCCTCATTTTCTAATTGGATCATTTGGGTTTTTTTTTATTGTTGCTATTCTTGCTGGGATCTGAGAGTTCTTTGTATATTCCAGATCCCAGCTCTTTGTCAGAAGTGTCGTTTGCAAATATTTTCTCTCAGTATGTAGCTTGTCTTTCCATTCTCTTCATAAGAGCTTCCACAGGGGATTTGTTAAAATTTTTATTAGATCAGCATATCAGTTTTCCCTTTTATACATCATGTGTTTGTTGTCAAGTCTAAAAAGCCTTTGCTCACGCTAGACCCTGCGGATTTTCTCCTATGTTTTTCTCTTTAAGTTTCATACTAGTGTTTTACACCTGAGTTCATGATCCACTTTCAGGTGTGATGGGTAGTGATGCTGGTTTTTGCCCTCTGTATGCCCAGTGGCTGCAGCTCCATCTGCTGAAAGGCTCATCCTTCCTCCATTGAACTAACTGCCTTTGGTCGTTTGGCAGGAATAAGTTGAGCCCATCGTGGGTCTGTTTCTGGGTTTTCTGTTCTGATGTGTCTCTCCCTTTCTGTTGGTATTGTACTATTTTGATTACTAGAGCTTCATACTAGATTTAATACCGGGTAGAGTGATTTTCCTACTTGATTTCTTTGTCAGGATGGCTTCAGCTGTTTTAAGGTCTGTGCCTTTTCATGGAAAATTTAGAATAAGCTCATCTATGTCAGCAAGAAAACAAACAGGATTTTGATCAAGACCACATTAAACCCACAGATCAGTCTGGGTCCTGGCACATACTCTCTCCTTGGACCAAACTTGAGTCAGGCTTCTCTGAATCTTCTTTCTAACTGGGACCCTACCCCAGGCTCTGCCCACTTAGTCCAGTGTTAGTAAGAGTCCTGTTGAGTCAGTTTAGTGAAAATTCCCCAGCTTTGGTATTGTGTATTGAATGGTTTTGTTCATCCAAAGTTTATATGTTGAAGCCCTGCTTCCCAGGGTGATTGTGTTAGTAGGTGGGCCTTTGAGAAGCACTTAATTTAGATGAGGTCATGGGGGGACCCCATTAACAGGATTAATGTCCCAACAGGAGTTAGGAGAGCTTCCCCTCTCCACCATGTGAGGACTCAGGGATTAAGTAAGAAAGGGGGCATCTCCATTGCAGGACACCCTCCCTCAGGGAAGCTAACTGGGCCATACCAAGGGAGGAAAGGGCATGCTGGGGAGACCTGGCTAACTGGCCCATTCCAGGGAGTTCAGCCTGCCCTTCCTTACCACCTACCAAACCATTCCTACAGTCATGTCAGCCAGTTCCTTGCAAAATATGTAATTTATTTATATATTAATATACACTATCACCAGTGTTAATCTCTTCCTCTGTCTCACACTCACACATACATACACACAGTCTTAGTTGGCTTGAGCCACCATAACAAAATACTGCACACTAGGGGCTTAGACAACAGACTTTTTTATATTTCATGGTCTGGAGGCTGGATGTCCAAGAGCAAGTTGCTGGCTTGTCTGGGTTCTGGTAAGACGCCTAGGAACTTTTTCTGGTTTGCAAGTGGACACCTTGCCGAGTTCTCCCAGGGAAGAGAGAATAAGCTCTCTGGTGTCCCTTCTGTTAAGGGCACTGATCCCATCCTGATACCATTACACTGGGGATGAGGGCTTCAGCATATGAATTTGGGGGGGGGACATAAACATTCAGTCCATAGTAGAGGGAACAAAGCAAAATGGAAAAAAGTGCAAATGACAGTTAATTTGAAGGATATGTTGGTAAGTACAGTGATAAGAGCATAATTCCTGGTTTTAATTTATGACCACATTATCTTTCTGCTGTCCATTGCACACCTTTGCATATGCACAGGCATGTGCACATATGGTTTTCCTTACCTAATGCTGTGGAAATGTCTTTTCTTCTATGTATTTCCTCTCTATCCCGTATCTTCTGTGTCCCACCCCAGCTCACCTGCAACACAGAGCTATTCAAGCAGGCTTACCTCAGGAGAAACGGTTGGTGCCCTCTGTCCTCTGCTGAGCCTCTCGGTCTCCCTGGATGGACCTTGCTGTCCATCCCCACCTGCTCCGGGCCCAGCTTCCTGGTGAGTGCACCGGAGCCAGGGCTCAAAACTCCCAGGAGAAGCACAAATGCTGCGCCAGTGAAAACTGAGTTCTCTAAGTAAGGCTTTTCAACAGGCAGCATCCAGTCTGTAGATATCATATTGGATAAAACAAACATTCATGGAGTAAATCAGGAGAGGGAAGAACACAGTCTCAGGAGGCAGACAGACTGCCTACCCTATGCCGTGTGATAGCAGGACTCAGCAGGTCTCAAATATTTTGGCTTCAGGATGCTTTTATACTCTTAAAGCTCCCTGAGGACTCCAAGGAGATGTTTATGGGGGTTATTAGCTATTTATATTTAGCATATTTGAAATGAAATATAATACATGTTAACATATTTATTTTAGAGTGACCACAGCCAACCTATTACATTAGGGTAAATAACCTGTACTTATGAAACATATCTCTATTTTAAAAACAGAGTGGCATCAATTTACCTTTTAGCAATTTTCTTTAATATCTGGCTTAATAGAGTTAATTGGATTCTCACGTCACTTCTGCATTTAATCTACTGTGATGTCACATTCCATCTAATAGTTTATGGAAAATGCCACTGAACATGGTGAGAGAATGAGAGAGAAAAAGGAAAGCAAAGTCTTAAGATTACATTGAAAGTAGTTTTGCCCTTCCCAACCCCTGGACAGGTGTTGGGTATCCCCAGCGTTCCTGAGAACACACTTTGAGAACTGCTGCTTTGACCATAAAAAGGAGCTACATGGTATCTTCCTTGGAGGATCCCAGATGGTTGATGTGGAGCACCTGGTGTGAGCACAGCTCCTGGTCACACAAGGCTCTCCAGCTGGAAGGCAGAGAGCAGCGTTCAGGTCTGATTGACTCAGAGCTAGAAGAACTCATGGACAGCTGTTGTCCAGCTGAGATGATGTGGAGAGGGGGCCCGCCAGACTGCAGTCTGCAGTTGCACACCTGAGTACCAGCCTTCTCTGGTGCCATTCTTGGTATTGTTCCAAGCTGAGGATGCTGAAAGGTGCCTTCCAACTCTGAAAAACCAGTGGCTGGCGGGAGCTCGTGCTAAGTCTAGCTGGAGGCTCAGATGTGCAGTTATGAACAGTGAACCATGAAAACTCTACTATGAACCCAGGACTGTCAGGTGCAGTCTCCATGACATGCCTCTTCCTCCCTTGGCCTAGCCCAGTTTGCTTCCCTGAGGGAGGGTAACTGGGGGATGCCCTGAGAAGGAGATGCCCCCTCCCTTACTTAAACCCTGAGTCCTCTTGGGATGGAAATGGTGATTGGAGCCCCCATAGCCTCTGAGGCCTCATTCCTCTGGGTGTGAAGGCCTAATTTCTGTGCTCTCTCACTGCTCCTCCTGAGCTTCTCAGAGCCACGTGGCCAATTAGAAAATACAAAGATACGTGCAGACCCCAACACCAGCACTCTCAGCCCTCACCCCTCACCCCTGAAGAGAAGTCTTCCAGCCAGACCCTCAGGCAGAGGGGCTGTGGGTTCCTGCTCCAGCCAGCCCACCTTGTGTGGGACCCAGATGCTGGGGCAGACACGGGTCAAGCCCACCAGTCTTGGGACTGCAGTGACACACAGAATCAGAAGGTCAGCATGAGGCCATGGCTGGCTTCATGTGGAAGGACAGAATCTTCACCAAGACCGGAGCAGCCATTGCAGTAATAAAGCTAGAAGCAAGCATTACAGATAATCCAACGTGGAACCAAGCAAACCGAATGCAGTACAGAATGAGAGAGACTGTTTTCTCCTATAGGATTTGGAGACTGTGCAGATTGTTTTCATTTGGGGATGGTTAAGAAATGGTGTAAATCTTTTTTTCCAAATGAACTCGGCTTTCTGCTCACATAATAGCAGGAAAGATAAATTAAAAATTAACTCATATTTACTTTTGAGTTGAATGATTAGTATTATACTATATATATTCTGAAATGGTATAAATTCATTGCACAAATACTTTTTAATTACACTGTGTAAGAGGGAGGTTAGCATTTTTAATATTTTTTGTTTGTGTTTAAGAAAGAAAAAGAGAATGCTATGATACTGTTTTCTATTTAATTTAGATTTATACCACATTTTGGTTTAAATACCTTTCTGTGGGCTAGCCTAGAAATGTAATGACCCATTAATACCTGGTTTTTGTAGGAAAAATACATTCAGACCTCTAGACAACCTGCTGATAATCACTTAAAACATAACCTATTGATAAGTAAAGAGTAGGAATAATCCCAAAGATCATCTAGGTTAAATGGTGTGCTGTTTGATTATTTTGCAAACTGTGAAGTACCCCATAAAGTGACTCCAGAGCTGCTTCATTCAGCAGGTCACAGTAGTTACGGAGACCTGTGTTCTTTCCTTTTGAGGGCTTTACTGCCCCTCCCAGATTTCCCTTGCAGCTGCAAGATGGCTGCAGAATTTCCAGGCATCACCTGCTGAACTGATTAATATTTGGAGCAAAAAAGAGTGTCTCCTCCTATGGATCTCTCTTAGAGCAAGAAAGTGTGTCCCCAAAGCACCTGATTCTCTAACAAACTCCTCTGAGATTTCAATGCCCCACATGGCACTAAATTCCAAACCCAAAGCAGATGGAATCATTCTGAATGTTTTTCTATGTAGATCATCATATGATTTTTCTCTTTAGATACATTCATATGGTGCATTAGACTATTGGATTTCCTAATATTGAATCAACTTTGGATTCCTGAAATAAAAATCCCATTTGATCAGAATATATTACTGTTGTTAACATGATGTAGGATTCTGTTGCTATTATTTTATTTAGTATTTTTGCACCAGTATGGACAAATTATACTGGTTAATGATTTTTTTCTATACTGTATTTCTCAGGTTTGTATATCAATATTTGATATGCTCTGGAATATTTATCAACATTGGGACTATGTGGCCTATGACATCACATAGGATTCTGCTGTGAAATTAGCTTGGCCTGGTGTTTATAGTGTGGTGTAATTCCTTAAAAACTTTATTTCTACTAAAATCACTTTATGTAAGCCTTGTAAATTTAATGTTCTCGGCTCTGATAGACTGCATTATCCTGAAGAATATTCCATTTCCTCTAAGTTTCCAAATGTATTTTTATGGAAACCTACAAAGTAGAATCTTATGATTTCAAAAAAATTCTTCTCCTTTAACAGATATTTCTGTATTTGTCATTGCTTATCTATTTTTACCTATTGATTAGCTAGTTATTGACCAATTTTATTTTTAATGAGTTGTACTGCTTCTGGATTGTCCACCTCATTAATTTCTACTTTTATTATTTCTTTACTTATTCTTTTGATTTACTTTAGTGTTCTTTATCAAAATCCTTGATTTGATAATTTACCTAATTTTGTCATTCTTTTGTTCATACCAATACAGATTTTCAAGGCTATGCATCTTCCTTTGATCACTACTTTATATATATGACATACTTTTATTTTTAGTGAATATTACATTTTTTGTACTGTTGTAAAATTTACATAACATAAAATTAACCATTTTAAAGTGTACACATACAAATATAGAATCATTATGTTGTATACCTGAAACTAATTTGTCATATGTCAATTATACCTCAATAAACATGATACATTAATCTTAAAAATTAAATATACAGTTCAGTGGCATTTAATATATTCACAATGTGGTGAAACCATCACCTCCAATGAGTCCCAAAACATTTTTATCACCTACAAAAGAGATCCCATAACCATTCAACAGTCACTCCCCATTACCTCCTCCAAAGGGCCCCAGGCAAATACTAATTTACCTTTTATCCCTATGTATGTACCTATTCTGGATATTTCATATAAATGGAAATCATGAAATACATGGCCGTGAATGGCTGGTTTCTTTCATTTAACATTATGTTTTCAAGTTTCTTCTACCTGTTAGCATGAATTAGTATTTCATTCTTTTTTATGGTTGAATAACATGCCACTATATGGATATACCCCCTTTTATTAATCCATTCACCAGTTGATTAAGATTTGGGTAGTTTCAATTGTGTAGTATTCAACTGTGAATAGTGCTATTATAAACATTAGTGTACAGTATTTGAACACCAGTTTTCAATTCTTTGGGGTATAGAACAGTGGGATTGCTGTGTCGTATGGTAATTCTATGTTTAACTTCTTGAAGATCTGCCAAAATGTCTTCTACAACAGCTATGCCACTTTACAGTCCCATCAGCAAAGTATGAGGAATCCAGTTTCTCCACAAGCTCACCAACACTTGTCATTTTCCTTTTTTCTTTTTAAAAAATTTTTACAGCCTTCCTAGTGTGTGTGAAGTGGTATCTCATTGTGGTTCTGATTTGCATTTTTCTAATGACGAATGCTCTTGAGCAACTTTTCATGTTATTTGTCTTTCATGTATCTTGTTTGGACCAATGTCCCTCCAAGCCCTTTGCCCATTTCTAATTGGGTTATTTGTTGAGTTGTAAGAATTCTTTATATATTCTGGATATAAGACCCTTATTTGATATATAATTTGCAATATTTCCCCTGCTGTGGGTTTTCATTTTACTTTCTTTATAAATGTGTTTGAAGCACAAAAATGTTTAATTTTGGTGATGTGCAATTTTTTTTTCTTCCATTGCTTATGCTTTGGGGGATAATATCTAACAATCCATTGCAAAATCCAAGGTCATTAAGATTTACATCCATATTTCTAAGAGTTTTATAGTTTTACTTCTTATATATAGGTCATTGATCCATTTTGAATTAATTTTTTTAATATGGAGTAAGGTAGGGGTGTCTAACTGAAGACTGTTCTCTGTCCATGAGTGGTGTTGGCACCTTTGTTGAAAATCAGTTGACCATAGGTGTATGTGTTTAATTCTGGACCCTCAACTCTATGCCAGTAGCCCATAGGTCTACTTTTTGCTGGTACCATACTGTTTTGATTCTTATAGCTTTATAGTATGCTTTGTAAGTGGGCAATGTGAGTCCTTCAACTTTGTTTTTCTTTTATGAACATTTTTTTGGCTATCCAGGGTCCCCTGCAATTCCATATAAATTTTAAAATTAGCTTTTCCACATCCGTGAAAAAGACCATTGAGATTTTGATATCAATTGCTTTGAATGTGTAGATTGGGGATGTATTGCCCCCTTAACAATATTAAGTCTTCTGGTCCATGAATACAGATGCTTGTTGATTTATTTATGTCTTCTTTAATTTCTCTCAGCAATGTTTTATAGTTTTAGTGTGCAAGTCTTCCTCCTCCTTGACTAAATTTACTCCTATGTATGTTATTATTTTTCATGTTTTGTAAATGGAATTGTTTCTTAATTTCCTTTTCAGATGGTTCATTGTTAGTGTACAGAAATGCAACTATTTTTGGGGGGTAGATATTGCATCCTGCAACTTTGCTAATTTCATTTATTACCTTTGAACATTTTTTATGCATGTATATTTTTTTCAGGATTTTCTATTTATAAGTTCATGTCTTCTGTGAATAAAGATAGTGTTACTTCTTCCTTCCCAATTCGGAAGCTTTTATTTCTTTTTCTTGCCTAACTGCTCTGGCTAGAACTCCTAGTACAATGTTGAATACATGTGGCAAGAATGGGCAACCTTATACTGTTCCCGGTCTTAGGGGAAAATCTTCTAGGCTTCCACCATTGTCTGTGATATTGGACATTGGTTTTTCATTAATGTCTTTATCAGGTTGAAGAAGTCTCTTTATTTCCTAGTCTGTTGAATGCTTTTATCATGCAAGAGTATTGGATTTATTCAAATGATTTTTCTGGGTGAATGAGATGATCATGTGTTTTTTTACCTTCATTCTATTAATGTAGCTTATTACATTAATTGATTCTTATGTATTGAATGAAGCTCATATTCCTACAATAAATTCCACTTGGCCATGGCATATAATCTTTTTAATATGATGATGGTAGATTTGGTTTGGTAGTGGATTTTTTTTTTTTTTGAGAATATTCACTTCTGTATTTATAAGGGATTTGGTCAGTAGTTTTTTTATAATGAATGTCTTTTTCTGGCTTTAGGATCAGGATAGTACTTGTCTCATAGAATGAGTTAGAAAGTGTTCTCTCTTCTATTATTGAAAGAGTTTGAGAAGGATTTGTGTTAATTCTTTGTTAAATGACAGACTTTTTCAGAAAAAAACTGTTGGAAAACTAAATAAAAAAGATTTTATCAGTGAAGACATCTAGTTTTGAGCTTTTCTTTATTGTGAGAGTTCTTTTTTATTATTGATTAAATCTTCTTATTATAGATCTGTTCAAATTTTCTTATTTCTTCTTGAGTCAGTTTGTAGTATGTATTTTTCTAGGAATTTGTCCATTTCATCTTGATTAACATTCTGTTGGAAAACAATTGGTCATAGCATTCTCTTATTATCCTTTTTATTTCTGTAACGTTGGTAGTCATGTCTTACTTTCATTTCTTATTTTAATAACATGAGTCTTCTCTCTCTTTTTCTTAGCCAGTCTAATTAAAAGTCTGTCAGCTTCATTGATCCTTTCCAATAACTACCTTGGTTTTGTTGATTTATTGTTTTCCTATTCTCTATTTTGTTTATATCTGACCTAATCTTTGTTATTTTTTCCATTCTGCTAGCTTTGGGTTTAGTTTGCTATTCTAATTCCTCAAGGTGTAAAGAAAGATAGGTTATTGATTAGAGACCTTAATTCTTTTTTAACATAGGCATTTATTAATATCTCTCTGAGCATTGTTTTTACTTCATCCTGTAAATTTTGTGTGCTGTGGTTTCATTTCATTTGTTTCAAAGGATTTTCTAACTTCCTTGTGTCATCCTCTTTACCCCTTGGCTATTTACCAGTGTGTCATAATTGTAAAATTTATAGTTCTCCTTCTGTTAATTGATCTCCATCTCTTAATGGTTCCCAACTGGTTAGAAAAGATACTTTGAAAGATTTCAATCTTTTTAAATTTATTGAGACTAGATTTATGGCATAATATGTGGTCTGCCCTGGAGAATGTCCCAGGTGTACGTTAGAAGAATATGTTCTTTCTTGTTGCTTTTCATGTTACTGATGGGTTTTTGTCCTTTACACTTAGCCTGTTTTATTTTAACACTAATGAATGTGGTACAATCACTCGTATGTCCTCATTTGGCAATTAGGGCAGCATACCCAACATTTTTATTATTTTTGTACTGTAATCTCCTTCATATGAAAGGGTCCTGTGAGACCACAGAAAATACATATTTATATTTCTGCCCCCAGCTCCTAGTACAGAGCTCCTGAAATACTTGTGATTTCCCGAGTGATAAGACCACAAGAAGCATCTTTTGTTCTAATATTGGGTCTTTGACTCTGGTTCCTAACACCGAGCTCCTAAATCCCTTGGAATTTCCTGAGCAATAGGAGTGTCCAGTTCTAATGAGATGCTCTTGGTGGACTGCTGATTGGGGGCTGGTCATGGAAAGAACCAGCCATGACTAAAAGCTTGGCATTTGCAGCCCCACTCCTCATGCTTTAGGGAGAAGAAGGGGTCTGGAGATGGACTTAAATGTCAATCAGGCCCACATGATGAAGCTACCATAAAAATCTCCAAAGTATTCAGTTCAGAGAGATTCCAGGTTGGTGAACACATGGGGGTGTGGGAAGAGTGGCACCCTGGAGTAAGTATGGGGGCTCCATGTGCTTTTCCCAGAACTCACCCTACCCATCTCATCCATCTGGCTGTTCATCTTTGTCCTTCATCACATCTTTTCATAATAAACCAATGAACATACGTGTTTCCCTGAATTCTGTGAGCCTTCCTAGCAAATTATTGAGCCTGAGGGGGGGTCATGGGAACCCCACTTTATAGCCAGTCAGTTGGAAGCACAGGTGACAACCTGGGACTCATGGTTGGCATCAGAAGGTGGCGGGGGAGGCAGTCTTGTGGGATTGAGCCCTTAACCGGTGGGGTCTGATGCTTTCTTCTGATGGATAGTGTCAGAATAGAGGTAAGTTGTAGGTCACTGACCTGGTGTCTCAGAGACATGCCCGTTGGGGGATAAATCCCCACACATTTTGTGACCAGAAGTGTCAGAAGTGAAGTGTTCTGAGTAGCAAAGAAATGAATTGTAAAAGAGACACAGGAGAAGTGAGTTTTTCCTACACAGGTATTATTGTGATTTTCCCCAGTTTTAAATAGACTTTATCTTTTAAAGCAGTTTTAGGTTCAGAGAAAAACGGAGTAGAAATTACAAAGTTCCTATATGCACCCTGTCCCCACACATGCATAGCATCCCCATTATATCCCCCACTAGAGAGGGACATTTACTACAATCAGTGAACCTACACTGACACATTATTATCACCCACGGTCCATAGCTTACATTAGGGGTCATTCTTGGTGTTGTGCATTCTAGGTGTTAATGATACATATCCAACATAGTATCATACAATGTTTGTAATAACATCCATTGCCCTAAAAATTCTCTGTGCTCCTGTTCATTCCTCCCTCTCTCTCTAAACACCAGCAACCCCTGATCATTTTATTGTCTTCATAGTTTTGCCTTTTGCAGAATGTCATAGAGTTGGAATCATACACTTTTTCGATTGGCTTCATTCACTTAGTGATATGCACATAAGCTTCCTCCATGTCTTTCATCTCTTTTTAGCACGGATAATATTCCACTGTCTGGATGGACCACAGTTGATGGATCCATTCACTTACTGAAGGACACTTTGCTGGCTTCCACGTTTTGGCAGTTATGAATGAAGCTGCTATGAACACCCATGCGCAGATTTCTGGGTGGACATAAGTTTTGCGTTCTTTAGGATCAATGCCAAGGAGTGTGGTTGCTGGGTCATACAGTAAGAGTATTCTTGGGTTTTTAAGAAACAGCCAAACTGTCTTCCACAGTGGCTGTTTTTGCATCCCCACCAGCAGTGAGCAGAACTCAACTTTGCTGCTCCACATTCTCAGCGTTTGGTGTGATTGCTGTTTAGGATTTTGACCATTCTGACAGGTGTGTAGGGTATCTCACTGTCATTTCAATTTGCATGTCCCTGATCACATGCAATGTGGAACATGTTTTCATCTGCTTACTTGGCATCTGTACATCTTCTTTAAGGTCTTTGGACATATATACATATTTTTAATATAATTTATTTTATTATCATTAATTTACAATTACATGTGCCATATTACGATTATTAAACTACCCCTTCATCAGGTCCCCCCCACCAACCCCATTACAGTCACTGTCCATCAGCGTAGTGAGATGCTATAGAATCACTACTTGTCTTCTCTGAGTTGTACTGCCCTCCCCGTGCCCCCCAACATTACATCTGCTAATCGTAATGCCCCTTTTTCCCTCTGTATCCCTCCCTTCCCGCCCATTTTCCCCAGTCCCTTTCCCTTTGGTAACTATTAGTCCGTTCTTGGGTTCTGTGAGTCTGCTGCTGTTTTGTTCCTTCAGTTTTTTTCTTTGTTCTTATACTCCACATATGAGTGAAATCATTTGATACTTGTCTTTTTCGGCTTGGCTTATTTCACTGAGCATAATACCCTCTAGCTCCATCCATGTTGTTGCAAATGGTAGGATTTGTTTTCTTCTTATGGCTGAATAATATTCCATTGTGTATATGTACCACATCTTCTTTATCCATTCATCTACTGATGGACACTTAGGTTGCTTCCATTTCTTGGCTATTGTAAATAGTGCTGCAATAAACATAGGGGTGCATCTGTCCTTTTCAAATTGGGCTGCTGCATTCTTAGGGTAAATTCCTAGGAGTGGAATTCCTGGGTCAAATGGTATTTCTATTTTGAGTTTTTTGAGGAACCTCCATACTGCTTTCCACAATGGTTGAACTAATTTGCAGTCCCACCAGCAGTGTAGGAGGGTTCCCTTTTCTCCACATCCTCGCCAACATTTGTTGTTGTTTGTGTTTTGGATGTTGGCCATCCTCACTGGTGTGAGGTGATATCTCATTGTGGTTTTAATCTGCATTTCTCTGATGATTAGCGATGTGGAGCATCTTTTCATGTGCCTGTGGCCATCTGAATTTCTTCTTTGGAGAAGTGTCTATTCATGTCCTCTGCCCATTTCTTAATTGGATTATTTGCTTTCTGTTTGTTAAGGTGCATGAGTTCTTTATATATTTTGGATGTCAACCCTTTATCAGATACGTCATTTATGAATATATTCTCCCATACTGTAGGATGTCTTTTTGTTCTACTGATGGTGTCCTTTGCTGTACAGAAGCTTTTCAGCTTGATATAGTCCCACTTGTTCATTTTTGCTTTTGTTTCCCTTGCCCGGGGAGATATGTTCATGAAGAAGTTGCTCATGTTTATGTCCAAGAGATTTTTGCCTATGTTTTTTTCTAAGAGTTTTATGGTTTCATGACTTACATTCAGGTCTTTGATCCACCCTGAGTTTACCTTTGTGTATGGGGCTAGACAGTAGTCCAGTTTCATTCTCTTACATGTAGCTGTCCAGTTTTTCCAACACCAGCTGCTGAAGAGGCTGTCATCTCCCCATTGTATATCCAAGGCTCCCTTATCAAATATTAATTGACTGTATATGTTTGGGTTAATGTTTGGATTTTCTATTCTGTTCCACTGGTCTGTGGGTCTGTTTTTGTGCCAATACCAAATTGTCTTGATTACTGTGGCTTTGTAGTAGAGCTTGAAGTCAGGGAGTGTAATTCCCCTGTTTTATTCCTCCTTCTCAGGATTGCTTTGGCTATTCGGGGTCTTTTGTGGTTCCATATGAATTTTAGAATTATTTGTTCCAGTTCATTGAAGAAAGCTGTTGGTAGTTTGATAGGGATTGCATTGAATCTGTAGATTGCTTTAGGTAGTATAGCCAATTTGACAATATTTATTCTTCCTAGCCAAGAGCATGGGATGCATTTCCATTTGTTAGTGTCCTCTTTAATTTCTCTTAGGAGTGTCTTGTAGTTTTCAGAGTACAGGTCTTTCACTTCCTTCGTTAGGTTTATTCCTAGGTATTTTATTCTTTTTGATGCAATTGTGAATGGAATTGTTTTTCTGATTTCTCTTTCTGTTAGTTCATCATTAGTGTATAGGAAAGCAACAGATTTCTGTGTGTTAATTTTGTATCCTGCAACTTTGCTGAATTCAGATATTAGTTCTAGTAGTTTTGGAATGGAATCTTTAGGGTTTTTTATGTACAGTATCATGTCATCTGCAAATAGTGACAATTTGACTTCTTCTTTACCAATCTGGATGCCTTGTATGTCTTTGTTTTGTCTGATTACTGTGGCTAGGACCTCCAGTACTATGTTGAATAACAGTGGAGAGAGTGGGCATCCCTGTCTTGTTCCTGGTCTTAGATGAAAAGCTTTCAGCGTCTCGCCGTTAAGTATGATGTTAGCTGTGCGTTTGTCATATGTAGCCTTTATGATGTTGAGGTACTTGCCGTCTATACCCATTTTGTTGAGAGTTTTAATCAGGAATGGATGCTGAATTTTGTCAAATGCTTTTTCAGCATCTATGGAGATGATCATGTGGTTTTTGTTCTTCTTTTTGTTGATGTGGTGGATGATGTTGATGGATTTTCGAATGTTGTACCATCCTTGCATCCCTGGGATGAATCCCACTTGATCATGGTGTATGATCCTCTTGATGTATTTTTGAATTCGGTTTGCTAATATTTTGTTGAGTATTTTTGCATCTACGTTCATCAGGGATATTGGTCTGTAATTTTCTTTTTTGGTGAGGTCTTTGCCAGGTTTTGGTATTAGAGTGATGCTGGCTTCATAGAATGAGTTTGGAAGTATTCCCTCCTCTTCTATTTTTTGGAAAACTTTAAGGAGAATCGGTGTTATTTCTTCTCTATATGTCTGGTAGAATTCAGAGGTGAATCCATCAGGCCCAGGGGTTTTGTTCTTGGGTAGTTTTTTGATTACCAATTCGATTTCGTCACTGGTGATTGGTCTGTTTAGTTTTTCTGTTTCTTGCTTGGTCAGTCTTGGAAGGTTGTATTTTTCTAAGAAGTTGTCCATTTCTTCTATGTTTTCCAGCTTGTTAGCATATAGATTCTCATAATATTCTCTTATGATTCTTTGTATTTCTGTGGGGTCCGTCGTGATTTTTCCTTTCTCATTTCTGATTGTGTTTATGTGTGTAGATTCTCTTTTTCTCTTAATGAGTCTGGCTAGGGGTTTATCTATTTTGTTTATTTTTTCAAAGAACCAGCTCTTGGTTTTATTGATTTTTTCTATTGTTTTATTCTTCTCAATTTTATTTATTTCTTCTCTAATCTTTATTATGTCCCTCCTTCTGGTGACTTTGGGCCTCATTTGTTCTTCTTTTTCCAATTTCAGTAATTGTGTCTTTAGACTATTCATTTGGGAATGTTCTTCCTTCTTTAAATAGGCCTGGATTGCAATATACTTTCCTCTTGGAACTGCCTTTGCTGCGTCCCACAGAAGTTGTGGCTTTGTGTTGTTGTTGTCATTAGTCTCCATATATTCTTTGATTTCTGTTTTGATTTGGTCGTTAACCCATTGATTAATTAGGAGAGTGTTGTTAAGTCTCCATGTATTTGTGAGCCTTTTTGATTTCTTTCTAAAATTTATTTCTAGTTTTATACCTTGGTGATCTGAGAAGTTGGTTGGTAGGATTTCAATATTTTTGAAATTACTGAGGTTCTTTTTGTGGCCTAGTATGTGGTCTATTCTGGAAAATGTTCCATGTGCACTTGAGAAGAATGTGTATCCTGTTGCTTTTGGGTGTAGAGTTCTGTAGATGTCTGTTAGGTCCATCTGTTCTAGTGTGTTGTTCAGTGCCTCTGTGTCTTTACTTATTTTCTGTCTGGTTGATCTGTCCTCTGGAGTGAGTGGTGTGTTGAAGTCTCCTAAGATGAATGCATTGCTGTCTATTTCCTCCTTTAATTCTGTTAGTATTTGTCTCACATATGCTGGCGCTCCTGTGTTGGGTGCATATATATTTATAATGGTTATATCTTCTTGTTGGACTGACCCCTTTATCATTATGTAATGTCCTTCTTTATCTTTTGCTACTTTCTTCGTTTTGAAGTCTATTTTGTCTGATACAAGTACTGCAACACCTGCTTTTTTCTCTTTGTTGTTTGCATGAAATATCTTTTTCCATCCCTTCACTTTTAGTCTGTGTATATCTTTGGATTTGAGGTGAGTTTCTTGTAGGCAGCATATAGATGGGTCTTGCTTTTTTATCCATTCTGTTACTCTGTGTCTTTTGATTGGTGCATTCAGTCCATTTACATTTAGGGTGATTATTGATAGGTATGTACTTATTGCCATTGCTGGCTTTAGATTTGTGGTTTCCAAGGGTTCAAGGGTTGCTTCTTTACTATCTAACAATCTAACTTAACTTTCTTGTTAAGTTATTGTAAACACAGTCTGATGTTTCTTTCTTTCTCTCCCTTCTTATTTCTCCTCCTCCATTCTTTCTATAATAGGTGTTTTATTCTTTGCCTTTAGTTGGTATTTGGATGGTCTGCTTTTTTGCTATGATTTTTTTTTCTCTGGTGACATCTTTTTAGCCTTAGGTGTGCTTCCCTCTAGAGCAGTCCATTTAAGATATCCTGTAGTGGTGGTTTATGAGACGCAAATTCTTTTAACTTTCGTTTATCTGGAAATTGTTTAATCCCTCCATCATATTTAAATGATAATCGTGCTAGATACAATATTCTTGGTTCGAGGCCCTTCTGTTTCATTACGTTAAATATATCATGCCATTCTATTCTGGCCTGTAAGGTTTCTGTTGAGAAGTCTGATGATAGTCTGATGGGTTTTCCTTTGTAGGTGATCTTTTTTCTCTCTTTAGCTGCCTTTAATACCCTGTCTTTATCTTTGATCTTTGCCATCTTAATTATTATGTGTCTTGGTGTTGTCTACCTTGGGTCCCTTGTGTTGGGAGATCTATGAGCTTCGGTGGACTGCGAGACTACTTCCTTCCCCAGCGAGGGAAAGTTTTCAGCAATTATTTCTTCAAAGACACTTTCTATCCCTTTTTCTCTCTCTTCTTCCTGTACTCCTATAATGCGAATATTGTTCCGTTTGGATTGGTCACACAGTTCTCTTAATATTCTTTCATTCCTAGAAATCCTTTTATCTCTCTCTGCCTCAGCTGCTCTGTATTCCTGTTCTGTTTTCTATTCCATTAACAGTCTCGCATCTTATCCATTCTGCTGTTAAGCCCGTCGATCGCTTGTCTGATTTCTGTATTGTCTTCCTCAGTTCCCTCACTTCCTCCCTCAGCTCTTGCACATTTCTCTGTAGGTCCATCAGCATGGTTATGACTTTTATTCTGAATTCTTTTTCAGGGAGGGTGTGCATTTCCATCCCTTCAGACTCCCTCTCTGGGGTTGTCTGGTTGATTTTGGTCTGAACCATATTCCTCTGTCTTTTCATGGCTGTATAATTTGGTCACTGATAGTTGCCACGTATGTCAGCTGGGCTCTTTAAGACGTTAAAAAGAGAAGAAAAAAAAAGAGAAAAAAAAGAAAGAAAGAAAAAAAAGAAAGAAGAGAAAAAACAAAAACAAAACGAAAAACAAAAAAAATGCCCACCAGACGTAGATTCTGTGGGAATGCTCTAGGTGGCGCTATTGCCCCAGTGTTCCACAGCTGTGACTGTGCTGCTCCACAGGGCCCTTTTTCGCTCTGGCAGGGGTGGGAACGAATAGGAGGCTGTTGATCTCAGTGAGAAGTGTTAAGTATGGCTACGCTTCCTCAGTCGCCAGCTAAGGCGTCTGAAACTCCCCAGGACTCCCAGCCTGCTGGGCTGAGTGTGCTGGGGCGATCCGGCTCCTCCGCTGGGCTCCTGTCTCTTTAAGACCGCTGAAGAAAGCGTGCGCTTTTTTTTTTTTTCCTTCCCGGGAGCCGGCTGCAAGCACCCTGGCGCGTTCCCCGCTCAGATCCTGCCCCTCTGTCTCTCCAATCTCCACTGCACTGCGCAATGTGGGTCAGCGCTCCCCGCGCAGATCACCGGGGCTGGCTACTTCGCGGGGTGTGCTTCCACTCCCTCCCGGCTCTGAATCCTCTCCTCCCGCCAGTGCGCTGGGGTGGGGGAGGGCTCGGGTCCCGCCGGGTCGCGGCTCCAGATCTTACCCGCCTCTTGGGGTGCCGAGTCCTCTCGGGTGTGGCTGCACGCTGTGCGCTTTCCTGTGTATTCTCGTCTCTCTTTTAGGAATAGATGTATTTTCTGTGTTTTCGTAGATAAATATAGTGTTGGGAGGAGATTTCTGCCCCCCTGGTCACACCGCCATCTTCCCGGAAGTCTTAGAATTAGATTTAATCCAGTTAAAAAAATAACTCTTTGTGGATCGAGGAACTTTACCACCATATTTATTGGGAGTTCTTAACCTAGAACCTTGAGTCTCTTTAAATTTTATATATACATGCTTAATTTTTCATGTTAATATGCGTTATTTTCTTGGGAAATGGTCCTGAGCTTTCATCAGATACTTATGATAGCCCAAGACTCAAAAAGGGTTAAAAAAAAAGCTACTATTAAAATTTTTATTTTGTATGCATTATTATTTTCAAAATTAATGTATTTTGTTATGGCGGAATACATATCCAAAGGCTTACCCTAACATCAACTCTTGGGACAGTTTGTATGATGGACACAGCAGGTCTTTGTGGAAACCATAGCTTATTCTAACATACAGGACTAATAATTTTTAAGTCAGTGAAATTTGTCCTTAAATTTACCTCCTTATTTGCCTTTTAGCAATTCCTGGTATCCTGCCCCTGCATGTGGGTATGTACTTGTTCTGGCATAGATGGCTTTTTAACACTTGTATTTTTAATATTGAAAATGGTCAAAAGGATTTCTTCCACCAGTGGATGAAAAATTTAATTTTTAGCTCTATACCAAGTGGTTGTCCACCATAGCTGCGTATTAGAATCATTTGGGAAGGTTTTGAAAAATTCTAGTGTTTAGGCCATAACCTCGGAGATTCTGATTTAATTGGCCTATTGTGGATCTTCCTGATCCATACATTTTTAAAGTCTCTGACAATTTTAAAATCTAATTAGGTTGAGAATCACAGCTCTATGTTCCTCAAAAAGTGAAACAGAAAAAAAAAGCACTTTTTTAAATGCTTTATTATATTTTCCTCTTTTCAGTAATGTGGATTTTTTTTGTCAGTTAAAAGAGAAAAGGTTTTTATTTGTTAAACAACAATTTAAACTGTTAAATTTATATTTTTAAAACGGAAAATTATATTTTTACATGGTAGGCTGTTTCAGATGTGAAATTGGATTCTGGTAACCAGTAAATCCTAAAGATGATTTGAGTTTACTGTTACAGAAAATCACTTAATACAGAAAAGGAGTGAGTTTACCTGTCTGTGTTTAATCTGTGCAGTGAGGAAGTAAATTTCACCAAGAACTCCACATGAGGACTCTAATGTTTATATATCACTTCAAATCATAGAGGAATACCTTTTGGATTAGTTGTATGCTATTTCAGCTCATTAGACTAGACCACAGTGTATATGTTGTCCAAATATAGCATATATTTGAATATTATGTTGGTATTTCCCAGCACCTTTAGGACATCTGAGGGTTATTATGAATATTGAGTAAAGGTAATTCTTACTATACTGTGTAAGCATGTAAGCACTGTTCAGATGTTGTAAAGAAAAGAACATCGTTTTTGCTCTTCACAATCTACTGGAGAAATGGATATTTAAATAAGTAGAATAAGGTGCCATTCTGTTGATTTAAACAAGAAACTGAGAAGGAATCACTAACTTGCCTAGAGATAATCAAAGCAGATTTTGTACAGGAGTTAACATTTAAATGAATAAACAAAAGTATGCTAAAAGAAATAGAGAAAAGCAGGATAGTCTGCACAAGTGTGAAAGAACACACCACTGGGAAAAAGCAAGTTGTTAGGCATAATTGTAACAAGATAGATGGAAGGTAGTAGCTGTGGGAGATAAAACTGGAAAGGGGTGGAGCCAGGCCTGTGGGCTTTTTATACCAGGTTAGGTACATGCCACTGTTAGAGGAGCTTGTGAGGAGCCATTTGTATTTTAACTTCTAATTATACGTTTACATCCCTTTTTAATGTCAATTATTGTTTTATGCATAATGTAAAAAATATATTGGTACATTAATGGTTAGTTTATAAATAAAAAATGAGATATGCACTAAAAAATTTTAACTGATTGAACACAATTCAAAATCTATAAATATATAGGAGGCCGCTATATGGGGTATTATCAAGTCCACCCATACCCCATTGAAGTCACTGTCCATCAGTAAGTTGCCATAGAGTCACTACTTGTCTTCTCTGTGCTACACTGTCTTCCCCGTGACCCCCACCCCACACCATGTGTACAAATCATAATACCCCTCAATCCCCTTCTCCCTCCCCTTTGGTAACCACTAGTCCCTTCTTGGGAGTCTGTCTATAAGTCTGCTGCTGTTTTGTTCCTTCAGTTTAGCTTCATTGTTACACTCTACAAATGAGACAAAAAATTTGGTACTTGTCTTTCTCTGCCTGCCTTATTTCACTGAGCATAATATCCTCTAGCTCTGTCCATGTTGTTGCAAATGGTAGGATTAGTTTTCTTCTAATGGCTGAATAGTATTCCATTGTGTATATATATGTACCACATCTTTATCCATTCATATACTGATGGACACTTAGGTTGCTTCCATATCTTGGCTACTGTAAATAGTGCTGCAATAAACATAGGAGTGCATATGTCTTTTTGAATCTGAGAACTTGTTTTCTTTGCATATATTCCTAGGAGTGGAATTCCTGGGTCAAATGGTATTTCTATTTTTAGTTTTTTGAGGAACCTCCGTATTGCTTTCCACAATGGTTGAACTAATATACATTCCCACCAGCAGTGTAGGAGGATTCCTCTTTCTCTGCATCCTTGCTAGCATTTGTTGTTCCTAGTCTTTTCAGTATTGGCCATCCTAACTGGTGTGAGGTGATACCGCATTGTGGTTTTAATTTGCATTTCCCTGACAATTAGTGATGTGGAGCATCTTTTCATGTGCCTGTCGGCCATCTGAATTTCTTCTTTGGAGAATTGTTTGTTCATATCCTCTGCCTATTTTTTAATAGGGTTATTTGCTTTTTAGGTGTTGAGACTTGTGAGTTCTTTATATATTTTGGATGTTAACCCCTTGTCGGATATGTCAGTTACAAATATATTCTCCCTTACTGTATGATGCCTTTTTGTTCTACTGATGGTATCTTTTACTGTACAGAAGCTTCTTAGTTTGATGTAGTCCCATTTGTTCCTTTTTGCTTTTGTTTCCCTTGCCCAAGGAGATGTGTTCAGGAAAAAGTCGTTCATGTTTATATTCAAGAGATTTTTGCCTATGTTTTCTTCTAAGAGTTTTATGGTTTCATGACTTACATTCAGGTCTTTGATCCATTTTGAGTTTACTTTTGTCTCTGGAGTTAGACAATAATCCACTTTCATTCTCTTGGCATGAAGCTGTCTTGTTTTGCCAACACCAGTTATTGAAGAGGCTGTCATTTCCCCATTGTATATCCATGGCTCTTTTGTCATATATTAATTCACCATATGTTTTTGGGTTTATATCTGGGTTCTCTATTCTGTTCCATTGATGTATGGCTCTGTTTTTGTGCCAGTACCAAATTATCTTGATTGCTGTGGCTTTGTAGTAGAGCTTGAAGTTGGGGAGCGTAATCCTCCCAGCTTTATTCTTCCTTCTCAGGATTGCTTTGGCTATTCAGGGTCTTTTGTGGTTCCATGTAAAATTTAGAACTGTTTGGTCTAGTTCATTGAAGAATGCTGTTGGTATTTTGATAGGGATTGCATTGAATCTGTAGATTGTTTTAGGCAGGATGGGCATTTTGACAATATTAATTCTTCCTCTCCATGAGCATGGGAGTATTTTCATTTATTGGTATATTCTTTAATTTCTCTTAAGAGTGTTTTGTAGTTTTCAGGGTATAGGTCTTTCACTTCCTTGGTTAGGTTTATTCCTAGGTATTTATTCTTTCTGATGCAATTGTGAATGAAATTGTTTTCTTGATTTCTCTTTCTGCTAGTTCATTGTTAGTATATAGGAATGCAGCAGATTTCTATGTATTAATTTGGTATCCTGCAACTTTGCGGAATTCAGTTATTCTGGTAGTTTTGGGGTGGATTCTTTAGAGTTTTCTGTGTACAACATCATGTCATCTGCAAACAGTGACAGTTTAACTTCTTCCTTACCAATCTGGATGCCTTTGATTTCTTTGTTTTGTCTGATTGCCATGGCTAGGACCTCCAGAACTGTGTTGAATAAAAGTGGGGAGTGTGGGCATCCTTGTCTTGTTCCCGATGTTAGAGAAAAAGCTTTCAGCTTCTCACTGTTAAGTATGATGTTGGCTGTGGGTTTGTCATATATGGCCTTTATTATGTTGAGGTACTTGCCCTCTATATCCATTTTGCTGAGAGTTTTTATCATGAATGGATGTTGAATTTTGTCGAATGCTTTTTCAGCATGGAGATGATCATGTGGTTTTGGTCCTTTTTGTTGATGTGGTGTATGGTGTTGATGGATTTTGGAATATTGTATCATCCTTGCATCCCTGGAATAAATCCTACTTGATCATGATGGATGATCTTTTTGATGTATTTTTGAATTTGATTTGCTAATATTTTGTTGAGTATTCTGCATCTATAGTCATCAGGGATATTGGTCTGTAGTTTTCTTTTTTCGTTGTGTCTGTGGGTATTTGAGTGATGCTGCCCTCATAGAATGAATTTGGAAGTATTCCCTCCTCTTCTCCTTTTTGGAAAACTTTAAGAAGGATGGGTGTTAGGTCTTCACTAAATGTTTGATAAAATTCAACAGTGAAGCCATCTGTCACAGGGATTTTGTTCTTAGGCAGTTTTTTGATTACCAATTCAATTTCATTGTTGGTAATTGGTCTGTTCAGATTTTCTGTTTCTTCCTTTGTCAGCCTTCAAAGGTTGTATTTTTCTCAAAAGTTACCCATTTCTTCTAGGTTTTCCATTTTGTTAGCATATAATTTTTCATAATATTCTCTAATAATTCTTTGTATTTCTGTGGTGTCCATTGTGATTTTTCCTTTCTCATTTCTGATTCTGTTTATGTACAAAAGACTCTCTTTTTTTCTTGATAAGTTTTGTTAGGTGTTTATCTATTTTGTTTATTTTCTCGAAGAACCAGCTCCTGGTTTCATTGATTCTTTGTATTGTTTTATTCTTTTCAATTTTATTTATTTCTGCTCTAATCTTTGTTATGTCCCTCTTTCTACTGACTTTGGACCTCATTTGTTCTTCTTTTTCTAGTTTTGTTAATTGGGAGTTTAGACTGTTCATATAGGATTGTTCTTCTTTCCTGATGTAGGCCTGTATTGCTCAGATAATGTTTCTTTGTATCGTTTAAAAAGAAGATGTCAGGGTTTCTGCAATCTTGAAAAAGAAACTTAACTCTCATTTTCTGGACATCTCCGCCTTAGTTTTTTTAGCCTTACCTTCTTTATGGTGGACATTGCTTGTAGCAAACCAAGGTCTTATGTATATCATTATTCCTTATACAAAAGTTCGAGACTTTTGATGGGGCCATGTATATTTTAATGTAACACAGGTTAACCTCACTTTAAAGAAATGAGGCATATAAAAAAGTTTTTTAAATGTGCCATACATAGTGATTATTCTCCTCATAAAAAGATTGCTGTTTGATATATTTATATAATAGGATACCCTTAGACATTTAAAATATGATTTAAATAAGTTCAGAAGTGTAAATACCTTGCCAGAAGTACATATAAAACATTTGAGTGTTATATTTTTGGTACAATCATGAGAATACTTTTTAAAAACTCAGTAAATCACATAATCATTGCTTACATATTTTCTATCTGTTTTGGGACTGTCTGTGTGTGGCAAGTTCCTGGGTTGGTATTTTCTGCTCCGTAGTGGTGCTATGCTGTAATGACCATATACCTCTACAGTGGAAAGAATAGGTATAGGACATCAGAGGCCCCATGGAAAAAATCTTCGGTAGGTAGGTATGTTGTATAAGTAAGGGTACTCTTTGGAACTTTTCCAGGCAAGAAGCTGCTGTTTAAATGAAAGGCTTGATAAAGAAGTTTGCAAAAACCTGTTAAGCAAGTGCTACAGATGTCATCACTTAAATAGATTCTACAGACTTTTTTATGAAGTGATTTCTGATGTTTGGCAATGCTGTTCACTACATATTGATGTTATTATTAGTATATTTGAGACTTTTATAATAAAAGTATATTTTATTGCCATGTATTTTTTCTAATTTTTAAAGCTTATAAAATTGAATTATTTTCAGTTAAACGATTAATTGAAATTAAATCAGATTAAACTGGAATTAAATGAGATTATGCTATTGGTAGGTGTTTTTTTTGCATGTGAAGAAGCATAAGATTTTCTGTATGTTTCTGATTTTTATATACTTACCTCACAAAAATTACTTGAAAATCACAAATTTGTAAGTCACTTGATATTTAATATTCTAGGGGAATTTTCTTTCTAGGAACACTGATAAATAATTTATAAATTTATGGACTATTTATTCCTCTTGGCCTTATTCACTTACATATATGGTGGATAGGTATAGATTAAACATTTTGATTAATGGGCAGAAAAAGGGAAAAAGATCTCTGGTTAGATGATGGTAGCTACTGAATACTTTTAAGGTGGATTTTTTCCATTTTCTTGTTAAATACAGGCTATATTTACTTCTGGCACATGGGAAGAAAAATCAGATGAAATTTCTTTTGCTGATTTCAAGTTCTCAGTCACTCATCATTATCTTGTACAAGAATCCCCTGATAAAGAAGGAAAGGATGAAGTACTAGAAGGTAAGTTTTTACACATATTTTAAAACTGTTGACTTTAAGAGTGATTATAATTTTGAATAATGAATTTAGTTCTTTTAATTAGGTAATATCCTCTGGAGGTGTTTTAAATATGAGACTTGTTTCACCACATCTGAAGTAGAGTGATGATCCTTTTCAGAGGAAGAATCATATCATTCATTTTAAAATTAATTAGGTCAGAAAATGGGCGGGAAGGGAGGGATAAGAGGGAAAAAGGGGCATTACGATTAGCAGATGTAATGTTGGGGGGCACGGGGAGGGCAGTACAACTCAGAGAAGACAACTAGTGATTCTATAGCATCTCACTACGCTGATGGACAGTGACTGTAGTGGGGTTGGTGGGGGGGACCTGATGAAGGGGTAGTTTAATAATCATAATATTGCACATGTAATTGTAGATTAATGATAATAAAATAAATTATATTAAAAAAAATAAAATTAATTAGGTCAGCAAATATTTATTGAGTGCCCAACATGTGCTAGGTACTCTGCTAAGCCTGGTTGAATCCAAACTTAAAAGAAATTTATATTCCAGTAGGGAGAGAAGATCTAAAAGTAACTAACAGTAATAGAAGGCAGAAAGTTGTAAGTGCCATTCCAAAGCACAGATAGAGTTCTACTAGAGGTAAGAGGAGAACAGATAACTTTTTTAATTCAGTGAGATCAGAGTAGGTCTTAAGGAGAATTAAGTAACTAAGCTGGACTTTGAAGGATTAAAAAAAATGTTATTTATTGATTAGTCAGTGTAATGTTTTGGATATACACCAGACTTTGGAGTCAGATCAGTTGGATTAAAATTGTAGTTTTACTACTTATTATTTACTTGCCCTTTCTAAACTTGAATTATCTCATTTGTGAAATGAGTAATACTACCTGGAGAATTAAGGGGAAGATTTAATGGGATACTGTATGTAAGCATCTGTCTCTGTATCTGGCCCATGCTAGGTAATCAGTTAATGGTGCTTATGGTTTTTTTAGGTCAAATCTTTCAAAATCTCTGTCCTGAGATACACTAATGTGTGACAGTGAGTGAGCAAGGCACTGAAAAAGTATTAATTTTGGAGCTGTCAAATACCTTTCTAATTCACTCAGAAAACATGCAGGATATGTGTTAGCTTTACTTGTCAATTAAGGGCATTGTGTAAGGGAAGTAAGTCAGAGAAAGACAAATACTGTATGATTTCTCTTACATGTGGAACTAAAAAACAAATGAATACCAAGTTTATAGGTATAGACAACAGAGTGGTGGTTGCAGAGTGCAGTGGTTGTGGGGTGGGTGAAATTGGTGAAGGGATTCAAAAGATAAAAACTTCTGGTTATAAAATAAATAAGTCATGGGAATGTAATGTACAGCATGGTGACTATAGTTAATAACAGTATATTGCATATTTGAAAGTTGCTGAAGAGTAAATCTTAAAAGTTCTCATGACAAAAATTTTATTATTACTGTGTGGTAGTGGAGATTAACTGTAGACTTATTGATGTGGTCATTTTGCAGTGTATACTATTAGTAAATCATGTCATACATCTGAAACTAATATTATATGCCAATTATACTTCAACTGAAAAAATAAAAAATTTTTTTGGTCAAAATAGACTATCACTGTAAATGTAGGCCTGAAATATTTGAGCCTTTTCTTGTATAGGAGTAAAATAATATACCTTTTCTATTACATGTATTCTTCTTGCAAACAAAACAATTAGATAGCATCTGCATTTAGATTTAGCTAGGACAGATAACATTGACCATGTGTACACATGTAAGATAGCTGATTAGACAGCAAAATAAAATAATTATACCAGAATATGAATATATGTACTTCAGGATAAAGGGAGAGGGGGAAATATATACAGCTGGTGGGAAGTCTCATAATAGCCCAGAGATTTCTGGACTGATTAATGAGGGAAACCGTTCAAGGTAGAAAAATCTCAAGTGTTGTTAATTGAGAAAAGATCATACATCAAGGAAAAGCTGCTCCAATAAGGAGGCTTAGAATTAATGCTCCTGACATAAAGAGATGAAGGGGAATGTGATGTGAGAGAAGATGAATGGATTTAGATAGTTATGGCATTATTGTTACATGTGTGTATGTATTATTTGTGCTGTTTTAATTTGGTTCTGATTAACTCTGTAACTAATGGTAGAAGTTACAGGTTACAGGCAGACCATTAGCTCAGTTAATTTGAAGATACATTTAAAACCATATTATCAAGGTAAGATTTGAGCACTGATCTTTTATTTCATTGGAGTTGCTTATTGTTTCAGTGAAGTAGAGTGTCAAGTCATTAGTGTTCTTTTATTCTTTTTGCAAATTAACAAAATATAAATTTAATGAGCAATCATAGCTATACAACAAAAGAAAATATTTTTATGAACAAGTATTATTCTTTATGCTTTGAATACATAATGGTCACTGATGTTAGTATCTTATGGATAGCAATGCAAGTGCTTAAAGATATGTGGGTTATAAGCGAGAAGCTAGTTAGTAGTTTGATAAGAATATTTATGACGACAAGCCTTTTTATTAGCAAAAGCTATCATGGGAGGTGATATGTAGTTGACGGACTTCTAAGTAGAATTTTGAAGAAATGTAGAGACAAGGGCAGGCCAAGAAGAACAAGCTAAACAAGAATTTTTGGTAAGAAAGAGGAATTGTTTGGGTCATGGCTTAGAAGAAAAGAAAATACTATAAATATAGGAATGATAACATTTTTTTAATAGGCCGGCCTATTTTGAAAAGAGATTGAAGATAGAGACATCCCTTTTTAGAGCTAGCCCTAGATATAAACTTTAAGCAATCACAAACTACATGGACTAGCAAGAAATGTTATATAATAATATTTCTTTATATCATATTATAAAATTCTGCCTTAGAATGAATATATTAACTTTTTCATTATCAAATGTTTTTATAGATGTTATTCCACAATCGATGCAAGATCTGCTGTGTATGAATAATGACTTTCCTCCAAGAGCGCATTGCCTGGTAAGATGGTAGGTATACATTTTATGCATACAACTTTTAGTATATGTGTTGGGGAGGCTCTTAGACCACCCCCAGGTTCATTGATTTGCTAGGACACACAGGACTCCTCATATAGTCACACTTAACGCTGTGATTTATTTTAGTGACAGCATGTAAAGCAAATCAGCCAAGGGAAAAGGTGCCTGAGGCAAAGTTTAGAGGAAGTGCAAGTGTTTAAGTGTCCTTTCCTAATGGAGTCACAGAGGACATATCTAATTTCCTTAGCAACAAGTTGTGATAACATATATGAAATGTTGTCTACCAGGGAAGCTTGTTAGGCTCAGCTCTCAGGGTTTTTATTAGAGGGCTGGTATATATTCCCTCAGACTGATACATAACAAAAGTTCGGACTCCCAGGAGGAAAGTAGGTGTTTAGCATGAACCACATTGTACAGTTCAGTCATAGTAACTCTTATCAGTTAAGACAATGGTTAGAACACTCCCCAAATCCAAGTTCCTAGGTGCCAGCCAAAGGTCAGCCTTGCAAGTAGACCTTTCTAAGGATAGCAGTCACAGGCCTGTTGTAAACTTTTCTTTACAGTATGTGTCATAATTCAGGGTAGTGCTTAATTGTAATTAAGATAACTAGCATAGAACACTTAAATATCATTTAAAAAACTTAATATGTATTGTTGGAAATTTAAATAAATGTTGATCTCAGTTATGTAACATCAAAACACATCTAAATTGTAAATGTGATACATTAATATAAGAGGTACATCATATTTAAAAGGTGTTTATCTTTTCCAGTTATTTAAAGTGTGTCTGAACTTTATGTATTTTGGGGGATGGGTGGTGTTACAACATACCACCACCAAATTGGCCCAAGTATTAGTATATGATCAAGAATGGAGACCTAGTTAAAGGAAATTTACATACTGGTTTTAAATTAATCTGTTGGTGTGAATCGGTCTTTTGTTTTTTTTATTAAAGAATTTCTAAGAGGGGAAAATCATAAAATCTGTGTTTCTTTTTTCTTCATTCCACTGTGATTAGTATAGCACATAGACTGTGTAGCACACTTAAAAAAAGAAAATTATTTGTACGAGCAGATAAGCTGGATATTTCATAGATGTTTCTGTTATTTTAGTGTGACCTTTTAAAAATTGAACTTAAACAATTTAAGCAGCTACAAAATGAATTTAAAAAATAAATCACATATTTAATTTAATCTATCCATCCAGATTCTCTTTTTATTTTTTAAAATATGAATATGTATATATTTAACATAACAAAATATATCGTAAGGTAGCATGGCATCACAGAACATGACTTTGCATGCATTCATTCATTCAGTGTTTATTGAACACCTACATTTGGCCAGACACTGAATTACACAAACCTACATTTAATTTCTAGCTCATGTATTTGTCTTGGCAACACTGGGAAAACTGCTTAATTTCTCCGAGTTGGTGTCTGCATTGATAAAGTCAGAATAATAAATAATATGTACCTGTCAGGGTAATTGTGAGGATTTGATAAGATAATGGCACATGGTATTATGCTTATAAAAATCTGAATACTATTATTTATTTTCATCTTTTTAATATATGTTTCCTAAATCTGTGTTTGGCAAATAGTCCATGGTTTAAAAATATTTGTTGAATGTATAAATGTAACCTTTTTATGTATTAATGAATCACTTGTTAGTGGTTTCTATATATTAATGAAAATCACTGGTTCGTAGTGTTCACCTTTCTATTTACCTTTTTAAGTTTTAGTTTTAAAATTAACATACACTAAAATTAACTTTTTTTTTGTGGATGATCTTTAACACACATAAAGAGGTTTTTTTTTAACTACTACCATAAAAGGATATAGAACAGTTCTATAACCTCCCCAAAACCTTGTCTGTTATAATCCCTGACAATGTAGTCAGTCTCTGCAGTTTTGTCCTTTCAAGAGTGTCATAGAGGTGGAATCCTATAGTAACCATTTAAGACTGGCTTGTTTTCTCATCATCATGTTTTTGAGATCCTTTGAAATAATTCTATTCAATAGTTTTTTCCTTTCTTATTGCTGAGTAGTAGTTTATTGTAAGTATTATACCAGTGCATTTACTCATTCATCTGTTGAAGGATGTTAAGGTTGTTTGTAGGTTTGGGCATTTATGAATAGAGCTGCTATAAATATTTGTGTCCATATTTTTGTGTGAAAATACATTTTCAGTTCACTTGGGTAAATATCTAGGGTGGATTGCAAAGTCATATGGTAAGTATATACTTAGCTTCATAAGAAATGGCCACACTGATTTCTAGAGTGATGCCACCATTTTGCAGTCCCACCAGTGTGTGGCAGGTGCAGTTGCTCTACAGCCTCACAAGGACTTGGTATCAGTATTTTTAATTTTAGTCGTTCTAATGGGTATATTGTAGTATCTCATCCTAGTTTTTGTCATGAATGGATGTTGAGTTTTGTTAAGTGCTTTATCTGCTTAAATTGATAGAATCATTTGTTTCTTCTTTAGATTTTTAATTTGGTGATTACATTGATTTTTGGGTATCTGGTTTTGCATTCCCAAAATAAACCCCACTTTCTTTATAATTTGTATTTGTGCTTCTGTATATTGCTGGATTTGATATGCTAATATTTTGTTAAGCACTTTAGTGTCATGTTCCTGAGGAATATTGGTCTGTAGTTTTCTTATACAGGAGTACCCTTACCTGTGGTTTACTTTGCATGGTTTCAGTTACCCCCAGTCAACCATGGTCTGGAAGCAGATGTTCCTCCTTCTGACATAATGTCAGAAGGTCAGTAGTCTAATACTTTGTCACAATGCCTATGTCGTTCATTCCCCTCATCTCATCACATAGGCATTTTATCATCTTACATCATGACAAGAAGATGGATGAGTACAATACAATAAAATATTTTGAGAGATACCACATCCATGTAACTTTTATTATGATATTGTTTAATTGTTCTATTATTAGTTGTTAATTTCTTACTGTGCTTAATTTATAAATTAAACTTTATCCACAGGTATGTATGTATAGGAAAAAAACATATATAGGGTTTGGTACTATCCATGGTTTCAGACATCCACTGAAGGTGTTGAAATACATCCCACATGGATAATGGGGGGCCTGCTGTATTTAGGTTTTCATATGAGAGAAGTGCTAGACTTATAATGAGAGTTGGAAAGTATTTGGTTCCCTTCTTTTTTCTGGAAGAGTTGTGTAAAATTGATATTATCTTCTTTAAATGACTTGCCATTGAAACCATCTGAGCCTGGAGTTCTCATTTTATTGAGGTGGTTGTCCCTTCTAGGGTCCAGGCTTTAAGCAGAATTCTGTTCCATTTCCTTGCCTTGTATACACAAATATCCGTCAGGGGCCTTTCAGAGTGTTACAACCTCTATACTGATTTGGATTGATGGAAAATCCATGCATAGACAATGCTTGAATAAATCTAAAGGATACAGAAGGAAGCTGGTTTTAGAGAGATTGGTGACATCATCGAAAAGACATGTAGCTTCCTATTTCCAGTGTCTCATAAGCCAGGACACAGTTTGGATGATAATATCTAAGTGATATTATGCTTCTGGAAGCATAGTTTCCAGACCTTGCTTTATTTATATTTATTTCGAGGCTGGGTATTCTTGGACATAGCCTAGATTGGATATATGCCAGGGACCACCAGTATAACCCCTGAGCTGGTGTTAGACTTTATCTTATCAGTTTCAGAGTTATATAATTTGCATTATCACTGCTATGTCAAAAGACATAGTATTCTCAGATATAAAGAGACTTCTTCATTATTCTCAGTTTCTCTAGTCTTAACAAAGCACGGTCAGTTTTACAGACATCTCTGAGTCATAATAATAGGCTTTTAGCAGCAAAAAGGCTTATCCTGTAAAATCCCAATCCCCAGTCTGTAGCTATTAGGGCCTATATCCAGAGCTGATAATCCCCTGGTTTTCACCTTGTGTGCTTGCTTCTGCCTTTCATTTCCCTCTTGTTTCTGTCACCCAGGAATCTCCTTTTTTTTTCCTTTCAGGTTCAGCTGTTTATTTTAAGAACATTGCATATTTTGTCCGGTATCTTGATGTGTTTCAGGGGAAGGGAAATCTCTGTCATGTCAGTTTGTCATATTGCTTCCTTTTTTTTTTCTCATTTGATCCTTCGTAAAGTTAGAAGTACTTTTGAGGATATTTGAAAATTAGGCATAATTAAATTACATGTGTTTTCTTCTATACAGCAAACATTACTTTTTTTTTAATATAATTAATTTTATTATCATTAATTTACAATTACATGTGCAATATTACGATTATTAAACTACCCCTTCATCAGGTACCCCCCACCAAGCCCATTACAGTCACTGTCCATCAGCGTAGTGAGATGCTATAGAATCACTACTTGTCTTCTCTGAGTTGTACTGCCCTCCCCGTGCCCCCCCAACATTACATCTGCTAATCGTAATGCCCCTTTTTCCCTCTTATCCCTCCCTTCCCGCCCATTTTCCCCAGTCCCTTTCCCTTTGGTAACTATTAGTCCGTTCTTGGGTTCTGTGAGACTGCTGCTGTTTTGTTCCTTCAGTATTTTTTCTTTGTTCTTATACTCCACATATGAGTGAAATCATTTGATACTTGTCTTTTTCGGCTTGGCTTATTTCACTGAGCATAATACCCTCTAGCTCCATCCATGTTGTTGCAAATGGTAGGATTTGTTTTCTTCTTATGGCTGAATAATATTCCATTGTGTATATGTACCACCTCTTCTTTATCCATTCATCTACTGATGGACACTTAGGTTGCTTCCATTTCTTGGCTATTGTAAATAGTGCTGCAATAAACATAGGGGTGCATCTGTCCTTTTCAAATTGAGCTGCTGCATTCTTAGGGTAAATTCCTAGGAGTGGAATTCCTGGGTCAAATGGTATTTCTATTTTGAGTTTTTTGAGGAACCTCCATACTGCTTTCCACAATGGTTGAACTAATTTGCAGTCCCACCAGCAGTGTAGGAGGGTTCCCTTTTCTCCACATCCTCGCCAACATTTGTTGTTGTTTGTGTTTTGGATGTTGGCCATCCTCACTGGTGTGAGGTGATATCTCATTGTGGTTTTAATCTGCATTTCTCTGATGATTAGCGATGTGGAGCATCTTTTCATGTGCCTGTTGGCCATCTGAATTTCTTCTTTGGAGAAGTGTCTATTCATGTCCTCTGCCCATTTCTTAATTGGATTATTTGCTTTCTGTTTGTTAAGGTGCATGAGTTCTTTATATATTTTGGATGTCAACCCTTTATCAGATACGTTTTTTATGAATATATTCTCCCATACTGTAGGATGTCT
Organism: Smutsia gigantea; assembly: GCA_032199065.1. Classification (NCBI taxonomy): domain Eukaryota; kingdom Metazoa; phylum Chordata; class Mammalia; order Pholidota; family Manidae; genus Smutsia; species Smutsia gigantea. Next base: position 43,569 of record JAVSCE010010273.1, read on the forward strand.
TTTTGTTCTACTGATGGTGTCCTTTGCTGTACAGAAGCTTTTCAGCTTGATATAGTCCCACTTGTTCATTTTTGCTTTTGTTTCCCTTGCCCGGGGATATGTTCATGAAGAAGTTGCTCATGTTTATGTCCAAGAGATTTTTGCCTATGTTTTTTTCTAAGAGTTTTATGGTTTCATGACTTACATTCAGGTCTTTGATCCACCTTGAGTTTACCTTTGTGTATGGGGCTAGACAGTAGTCCAGTTTCATTCTCTTACATGTAGCTGTCCAGTTTTTCCAACACCAGCTGCTGAAGAGGCTGTCATCTCCCCATTGTATATCCAAGGCACTTTATCAAATATTAATTGACTGTATATGTTTGGGTTAATGTTTGGGTTTTCTATTCTGTTCCACTGGTCTGTGGGTCTGTTTTTGTGCCAATACCAAATTGTCTTGATTACTGTGGCTTTGTAGTAGAGCTTGAAGTCAGGGAGTGTAATTCCCCCTGTTTTATTCCTCCTTCTCAGGATTGCTTTGGCTATTCGGGGTCTTTTGTGGTTCCATATGAATTTTAGAATTATTTGTTCCAGTTCATTGAAGAAAGCTGTTGGTAGTTTGATAGGGATTGCATTGAATCTGTAGATTGCTTTAGGTAGTATAGCCATTTTGACAATATTGATTCTTCCTAGCCAAGAGCATGGGATGCATTTCCATTTGTTAGTGTACTGTTTAATTTCTCTTAGGAGTGTCTTGTAGTTTTCAGAGTACAGGTCTTTCACTTCCTTCGTTAGGTTTATTCCTAGGTATTTTATTCTTTTTGATGCAATTGTGAATGGAATTGTTTTTCTGATTTCTCTTTCTGTTAGTTCATCATTAGTGTATAGGAAAGCAACAGATTTCTGTGTGTTAATTTTGTATCCTGCAACTTTGCTGAATTCAGATATTAGTTCTAGTAGTTTTGGAATGGAATCTTTAGGGTTTTTTATGTACAGTATCATGTCATCTGCAAATAGTGACAATTTGACTTCTTCTTTACCAATCTGGATGCCTTGTATGTCTTTGTTTTGTCTGATTGCTGTGGCTAGGACCTCCAGTACTATGTTGAATAACAGTGGAGAGAGTGGGCATCCTTGTCTTGTTCCCGATCTTAGATGAAAAGCTTTCAGCGTCTCGCCGTTAAGTATGATGTTAGCTGTGGGTTTGTCATATATAGCCTTTATGATGTTGAGGTACTTGCCGTCTATACCCATTTTGTTGAGAGTTTTAATCAGGAATGGATGCTGAATATTGTCAAATGCTTTTTCAGCATCTATGGAGATGATCATGTGGTTTTTGTTCTTCTTTTTGTTGATGTGGTGGATGATGTTGATGGATTTTCGAATGTTGTACCATCCTTGCATCCCTGGGATGAATCCCACTTGATCATGGTGTATGATCCTCTTGATGTATTTTTGAATTCGGTTTGCTAATATTTTGTTGAGTATTTTTGCATCTACGTTCATCAGGGATATTGGTCTGTAATTTTCTTTTTTGGTGAGGTCTTTGCCCGGTTTTGGTATTAGAGTGATGCTGGCTTCATAGAATGAGTTTGGAAGTATTCCCTCCTCTTCTATTTTTTGGAAAACTTTAAGGAGAATCGGTGTTATTTCTTCTGTATATGTCTGGTAGAATTCAGAGGTGAATCCATCAGGCCCAGGGGTTTTGTTCTTGGGTAGTTTTTTGATTACCAATTCGATTTCGTCACTGGTGATTGGTCTGTTTAGTTTTTCTGTTTCTTGCTTGGTCAGTCTTGGAAGGCTGTATTTTTCTAAGAAGTTGTCCATTTCTTCTATGTTTTCCAGCTTGTTAGCATATAGATTCTCATAATATTCTCTTATGATTCTTTGTATTTCTGTGGGGTCCGTCGTGATTTTTCCTTTCTCATTTCTGATTGTGTTTATGTGTGTAGATACTCTTTTTCTCTTAATGAGTCTGACTAGGGGTTTATCTAATTTGTTTATTTTTTCAAAGAACCAGCTCTTGGTTTTATTGATTTTTTTCTATTGTTTTATTCTTCTCAATTTTATTTATTTCTTCTCTAATCTTTATTATGTCCCTCCTTCTGGTGACTTTGGGCCTCATTTGTTCTTCTTTTTCCAATTTCATTAATTGTGTCTTTAGACTATTCATTTGGGAATGTTCTTCCTTCTTTAAATAGGCCTGGATTGCAATATACTTTCCTCTTAGAACTGCCTTTGCTGCGTCCCACAGAAGTTGTGGCTTTGTGTTGTTGTTGTCATTAGTCTCCATATATTCTTTGATTTCTGTTTTGATTTGGTCGTTAACCCATTGATTAATTAGGAGAGTGTTGTTAAGTCTCCATGTATTTGTGAGCCTTTTTGATTTCTTTCTAAAATTTATTTCTAGTTTTATACCTTGGTGATCTGAGAAGTTGGTTGGTAGGATTTCAATATTTTTGAAATTACTGAGGTTCTTTTTGTGGCCTAGTATGTGGTCTATTCTGGAAAATGTTCCATGTGCACTTGAGAAGAATGTGTATCCTGTTGCTTTTGGGTGTAGAGTTCTGTAGATGTCTGTTAGGTCCATCTGTTCTAGTGTGTTGTTCAGTGTCTCTGTGTCTTTACTTATTTTCTGTCTGGTTGATCTGTCCTCTGGAGTGAGTGGTGTGTTGAAGTCTCCTAAGATGAATGCATTGCTGTCTATTTCCTCCTTTAATTCTGTTAGTATTTGTCTCACATATGCTGGCGCTCCTGTGTTGGGTGTATATATATTTATAATGGTTATATCTTCTTGTTGGACTGACCCCTTTATCATTATGTAATGTCCTTCTTTATCTTTTGCTACTTTCTTCGTTTTGAAGTCTATTTTGTCTGATACAAGTACTGCAACACCTGCTTTTTTCTCTTTGTTGTTTGCATGAAATATCTTTTTCCATCCCTTCACTTTTAGTCTGTGTATATCTTTGGATTTGAGGTGAGTTTCTTGTAGGCAGCATATAGATGGGTCTTGCTTTTTTATCCATTCTGTTACTCTGTGTCTTTTGATTGGTGCATTCAGTCCATTTACATTTAGGGTGGTTATTGATAGGTATGTACTTATTGCCATTGCTGGCTTTAGATTCGTGGTTACCAAGGGTTCGAGGGTTGCTTCTTTACTATGTAACAATCTAACTTAACTTTCTTGTTAAGTTATTGTAAACACAGTCTGATGTTTCTTTCTTTCTCTCCCTTCTTATTTCTCCTCCTCCATTCTTTCTATAATAGGTGTTTTATTCTTTGCCTTTAGTTAGTATTTGGATGGTCTGCTTTCTTTGCTATGATTTTATTTTCTCTGGTGACATCTTTTTAGCCTTAGGTGTGCTTCCATCTAGAGCAGTCCATTTAAGATATCCTGTAGTGGTGGTTTATGAGAGGCAAACTTTCTCAACTTCCGTTTGTCTGAAATTGTTTAATCGCTCCATCATATTTAAATGGTAATCGTGCTGGATACAATATTCTTGGTTCGAGGCCCTTCTGTTTCATAACATTAAATATATCATGCCATTCTATTCTGGCCTGTAAGGTTTCTGTTGAGAAATCTGATGATAGTCTGATGGGTTTTCCTTTGTAGGTGATCTTTTTTCTCTTTCTAGCTGCCTTTAATACCCTGTCTTTATCTTTGATCTTTGCCATCTTAATTATTATGTGTCTTGGTGTTGTCTTCCTTGGGTCCCTTGTGTTGGGAGATCTATGAGCTTCGGTGGACTGCGAGACTACTTCCTTCCCCAGCGAGGGAAAGTTTTCAGCAATTATTTCTTCAAAGACACTTTCTATCCCTTTTTCTCTCTCTTCTTCCTCTGGTACTCCTATAATGCGAATATTGTTCCGTTTGGATTGGTCACACAGTTCTCTTAATATTCTTTCATTCCTAGAAATCCTTTTATCTCTCTCTGCCTCAGGTGCTCTGTACTCCTGTTCTCTGTTTTCTATTCCATTAACAGTCTCTCGCATCTCATCCATTCTGCTTTTAAGCCCGTCGATCGCTTGTCTGATTTCTGTATTGTCTTTCCTCAGTTCCCTCACTTCCTCCCTCAGCTCTTGCACATTTCTCTGTAGGTCCATCAGCATGGTTATGACTTTTATTCTGAATTCTTTTTCAGGGAGGCTGTGTATTTCCATCCCTTCAGACTCCCTCTCTGGGGTTGTCTGGTTGATTTTGGTCTGAACCATATTCCTCTGTCTTTTCATGGCTGTATAATTTGGTCACTGATAGTTGCCACGTATGTCAGCTGGGCTCTTTAAGACTTTAAAAAGAGAAGAAAAAAAAAGAGAAAAAAAAAGATAAAAAAAGAAAAAAAGGAAAGAAAAAAAGAAAAAACAAAAACAAAACAAAAAACAAAACAAAACAAAAAAAACAAAAAAATGCCCACCGGACGTAGATTCTGTGGGAATGCTCTAGGTGGCGCTATTGCCCCACTATTCCACAGCTGTGACTGTGCCGCTCCGCAGGGCCCTTTATCGCTCTGGCAGGGATGGGAACGAATAGGAGGCTGTTGATCTCAGTGAGAAGTGTTAAGTATGGCTACGCTTCCTCAGTCGCCAGCTAAGGCGTCTGAAACTCCCCAGGACTCCCAGCCTGCTGGGCTGAGTGTGCTGGGGCCATCCGGCTCCTCCGCTGGGCTCCTGTCTCTTTAAGACCGCTGAAGAAAGCGCGCACTTTTTTTTTTCCTTCCCGGGAGCCGGCTGCAAGCACCCCTGGCACGTTCCCCGCTCAGATCCTGCCGCTCTGTCTCTCCAATCTCTGCTGCACTGCGCAATGTGGGTCAGCGCTCCCCGCGCAGATCACCGGGGCTGGCTACTTCGCGGGGTGCACTTCCACTCCCTCCCGGCTCTGAATCCTCTCCTCCCGCCGGTGCGCTGGGGTGGGGGAGGGCTCGGGTCCCGCCGGGTCGCGGCTCCGTATCTTACCCGCCTCTTGGGGTGCTGAGTCCTCTCGGGTGTGGCTGCACGCTGTGCGCTTTCCTGTGTATTCTCGTCTCTCTTTTAGAAATAGATGTATTTTCTGTGTTTTCGTAGATAAATATAGTGTTGGGAGGAGATTTCTGCCGCCCTGCTCACACCGCCATCTTCCCGGAAGTCGCAAACATTACTTTTAAAACATTTACTGTGAGCCAGTTACTCGGCTACCAAGGATAAAACATGATCCCTGCCTCAGTAAACTGTGGGATTAGTATGGGGACAGGTAAGGGAATAAATGGCAACACTGTTGATACATGTTCTCATAGAGGCAGCATAGGCCTGATGCAGATTCACAGGAGGGACCCCTTTTTCCATCATACTAAGTCAGGAAGAAGTTTCTAAAAGTTTCCAGAAGTATCAATCTTAACTGAATCCTGAAAGACAAGTGAGAATAAGCCAGGTGAAGTTAGGTAAAAAGATACTCAAGATGGGAGAAGAGTATTAGTATAGGTGATGTATAAATTTAGAATTTGAAACCGTGCAGGTAGTTTGGTAATCCTGGGGTATAGAAGCAGAGGTTAAACATGAACAGGTATCTGTATTTGGGGCCTGATGTGAATTGGGCATCTTAAGAAGATTTTATAATATTCTCATCCTTCTGTTTTTTAATAGATTTTTGAAATTGTTAAAAACTTAAACTCTTATAATTTATAATTCTCAAGGAAGCCAATTACCCACCATGCTTCTTAGCAACTGGAGAATAATATACAGTTTTCATCTAAAAACATTTCCTTTTTAAAAGAACTGAAGTTAATACTAAAGCAATGACATTGAAAATTTTAAAATTTATGCAAAATGTTTATTAATATTATGTAACTAGTATAGGTTGACTGTCAGAATGAGATAAAATTAATGTGTTAATATTTTCAAGTAAAACTTTAGAAGTAGGATATTGACTTTTATGTCAAATGCTTAATTTTGATAGTTTACATTTTTTTTTGAAATCTTGTACTTTTAGTCTTTATAAAAAGGACCTGTCAGATTAGCTCTAAGCCCATTTAACTTTTTAAAGGGTATTTTGTTAAACTGATCTTCAAAAGATACATGGGCAAGATCAGTTTTTATGGTCTAGGCAGTGTGATTCATGATGTGATTCTTTGGATGCTTCCCTCTACCCCCTTTAAATATCTTCTAATGTCTGACTGCTGAAACCATCATTAGAGATTTATTCCCTTGTTATTCCTTAATAATAAAATAAATAGCCCTGGAAATGATACAGATGTAGCCTTAGCAGACTGAAATGAGCAAATTGAAATTCATGAGATCTTTACTGAGCAGCAGTTTAAATAAGAATTATGGCAGGCAAGGTAATGAACCTTTCTATCTTCTAAAGATGCCCACCTCCTAAAACCTGTGAGTGTACGGTTTTCATGGCAAGAAGGAATGAAAGGAGCAGATGGAATTAGGACTTTAGGTCAACTGACCTTAAGATAGGGAGATTTATCCTGAATTATCTGGGTGCACCCAGTGTAATCACACAAGTTCTTAAGAGTAGAAGAAAGAGAGAGAGTGTCAGAGTGATGTGATATGCTGTGAGAAGACCTTGGCCCACTGTTGCTGGATTTGATGATGGAAGAGCTAAAGAACGAGGAAGGTAGCCTCTAGAAACTGGAAAAGGCAAGGAGTAGATTCTCCTTAGAGCCTCAGAGGAACACAGCCTTGCTAACAGCTTGGATTTTATGTCAGACTTCTTACCTATAGAATTGTAAGATAATAATTTGTATTGTTTTAAGCCACCAAGTTTGTGGAAATTTGTTGTAACAGCAATATGAAAATAATAAAAAAAGTGAGAGCATAAATGCTATATGCCTGAGAGGCTGTACTGACACTGGAATGATACATTTACAGTACAGCTGGGCTTAGCTGAGGCTTTGTCTTTGCCTAACCTAGTCTTTGGGCCTCAGCGTCAGTCATACTTTATCAGTCACTACAAAGGAATAGCGGCAACAACGTAAGAAACTCCTCAGAGCAATCTTGTGAACTGTATGGTTAAATGATTTTGATGGCTTTTTAAAGATATATTCACTTTTGTGATTTTAATGTTTTTTTTTTGCTGGTCATAGAAAGAGATATATGTAAAAGAACCCGTCAAAGTGTTTGAGAGAGTGGTATTTTAGAATAGCTCTAAACTTATAAAATATTCTTTCAAAAGCAGGTGTTCAGAGGACTTCTGGTAATGGAGACATGAAGTAGTTGGCAATACTCCTCTGCCAAAAAGAAAGATAGAAAGAGAAAAAGAAGCTGGAAAAATTGTCAAAACAACCATTTAAGGGCACTATAGAAATTTTCAAAAGGCAGACAACAAATTGAGAAGCATTTATTCTTTTTTAAAAAAAATTTTTATTTTGGTATCATTAATATACAATTACATGAGCAACATTGTAGTTACTAGATTCCCCCCATTATCAAATCCCCACCACATACCCCATTACAGTCACTGTCCATCAGTGTAGTAAGATGCTGTAGAGTCACTACTTGTCTTCTCTGTGCTATACTGCTGAGAAGCATTTATTCTTGAAAAACTGATAGTTTAAGGAAGAATACAGGGAGACTCTGGCCCTTTTGCCTGTGCTGTCCTGTTACCTCCTCCTTCCATCTATTGGTGAGAACTGTAGCTTTCCAGTCCAGGCTGGTCATGGAAACCACCAGGTCTATTGGCAGATGGGCAGATTGATTCTGGGTGGAGGGCAAAAACCTATGCCTTTGCCATCTAAAAGTAGTTGAGTTGGTTGAGAATGGCCTGGGAAAAACTGTGCCTTTGCTAGGCTAAGGTTGCTGTCCCAGTTCAAGGCAAGTGGTGGATTATGCATAAATTTAGCAGGGGGATCTTTCATGAGAGCTTCCAAGAATGGCCAGCAATCCCTGAGATGATGGATGAAAGATTACTCCACACTTTACTGAAAGAGAGGAGAGGCGAGGGGACTAATGCTCAGAGGCGAAGACCCTTTTCCTCAGCTCGCTCTCATATTTATTTTGTGCTTACTAACCTTTACATCTTGATTAAAATACCACAGGTGCAGATCACAAGAGTGCAGAAAGCCACAGGATATAATCAGTCTTAAATCTTTCATACAATCAAAAGCTCATGTGTTGATTATTGTCAAGGACACAAAGCAGAGCTCTGTGTATGCTACATGCTTGGTTAAACTAGAACTATACTATGCAAAAACAACATTTGTGAAAAACACCCTCAGGCTCACAGAAACTACAGGAATGGGTGACTCTTGTGGCATTCCAACCTAAAATCTTCACACAGACCTCAGCATTCCAGGGATCTATGCCCCGTCCAGTAGTCCCATGGTGCCCTCTGGAAATCTCTGTCTGTATCTTAGCAAGCCATGCATTGTCAATAGCCCCGTTGTTAACATTTCTGTTCCCCACAAGAGCCATAAATTAGCTGGATAAACTCTGTACACATCTCCATATTACAGGAAAACTACATGTGGGCATGGGAGATGCAAAAGAGCCCATACTTAAAAGTTGGTTGCAACTTTGAATGCATTCCCCAAACCCCATACACAGATCAATCAGCAGAAAGTGACAGAGTTCTGGGATCAAGTGTTTGAGCACAATCTGTGTCCAGATTATTGTTTACCACTGAGCTAGACAACGGGTAGCCCCTAGGGAGTCAGGCAAAAAAAAATTAGAATAAAATGACTGAATAGAGACATCAGTAGCTGAACATCTTGGGGGAGACAACACAGTTTAAGTCTGGGAAAGTTACTGAATACAAACAAAAGAGAAACTAGCAACCCTCAGAAAAGTTAAACAGGACCTGGTTTTGCTGCAATATATGTAGCAAGTGTAGTTTTCAACCATACATTACTAGGTATGCAAGGAAGGTATGACCCATATGCAAGTGGAAAAAAACAGTCAGTAGAAATGGACTCTTAGTGGGCCAAGATGTTTGACTTAGCAATGACTTCAGGGCTTGTAAGTATGTTCAATGAATTAAAGGTTCTGCATTCAAATAATTAAAAACATACTAACAGTGAGTTAAACAGGAAATCTTAATAAAGATATATTGTAATAAAGAACCAAATGGAAATTCTAGAGCGAAGAAGTGTAACTGAAATAATGAGCTTTCTTTCATCAGATGAACTCAAAAGCAGATCTAAGATGGCAGAAGAAAGAGTTGGTAGATTTGAAAGATGAATAGAAATTACCATTCCAAAAAAAAAGAGATAAAAGATTAGAGAAAAATGAACAGAACTTCAGAGATCTGTTGGTCACTGTCAGGCATTCCAAAGCATGCATATAATGGGAGTCCCAGATGAAGAGAAAAAAAGGGATAGGGAAAAACCATTTAAAGAAATAATGGCTGAAAACTTCCTAGATTTGATGAAAAAAACATTTGCTTAGGGACCCAGAAATATCAACCCCCAGGAAGATAAACACAAAAGACAACTGCACCTAGACACATTATAGTCAACTTGCTGAAACCCAAAGACAAAGAGAATCCTGAAAGCTGCAAGAGAAAAATGACTTATTACATACAAAGAACAATACTATTTGCTGACTTCTCATCAAAAACAGTGGAGGCCAGAGGGCAGTGCAGTGACATATTCAGAGTTGGAAGAAAAAACTGCCAACCAAGAACTCATATCCAGCAAAACTATCTTTCAAAAAAAAATTTAGTAAGAACATTGTCATATAAACAAAGAGAATTCATGCAGGCAGACCTGCCTTATAGGCATTACTAAAAGAAACAGCAACTTCGATCCACAGGAATGAATGAAGAGTCTAGTAGTCTAGTAACTGCAAAAGAGATATTCTCAATTAAAAAAAAAGATTTCTTAAGCAATAATCATAGCACAGTATTGTTGGGCTTATGTATGTAACATGTAATACATATATGACAATATTATAGAAAAGAAGAAGAAATGGAGCTATATTGTGTAAAATTGCTAGGTTTTACCAGAACCGGCCTGAGTAAGATTAGAATTTAAAGATAACATTGTCATATCTGAGGATTGTTGGGGGTGCAAAACTGAAAAAGCTGTAATTTATTGAACACCTCCATTTTCTGTGGTATTTTGTACATGCTAGGTATGTAAAAATATCCGTGAAATAGTTTTTTCATTGTTTATCACCACCACTTTTGGTGACCCAGTATTTTATGCACATATTCTTTATACTGTTTGAGGAGGCTCTGAATATATTTCTTTCTAAAGTAATACAGGTAAGAGTTGTAAAATAGTAGTATTCAAAGTAGGTGGTATGGTTTTTATTGATTTTCCTATGTGAGAGTAACAGATGTATCAAATATTCGCTATTTGTTACTGCTTTCAGTCTTTATTGGAGAAAGAAAAACAACACATCTGCAAACAATATTCAGAAATGATTGTCCTACCTTTCTCAGTTGGAGGATGTGATGTCAAGGCACATTTTATCATAATTTAGCATTTTGTATATACATATATAATCTGCTAGATGAAATAGTTAAATTGCCAAAAGGGGATTTTTGTGTTGAATACATTCAAGTGGCTAATAAACTTAAATTACTAGACCAGATATTGTACATCATACTCCCCCTTCACCTTTCCCATTCTCTCCTCCATCCCCTCTCATTTCCACACACATACATACAACACACACACACACACACCCCAGAAAGGAGGTTTAAACACCTCATACTTACTAATTTTAGACACCAAGCATGAAAACATGGGAAATGTGAGCTATGTCCATCCAGATTTTTTTGAGTATATGAGTTATTTGTGTATGTATTTTTGTGTTTTTGACTTGGCAATTTTTTTTATAAATGAGATTTTACTATGTATATTGTTTTGATATATTTTCATTTTTCTCAGCATTTCATGATAGCCTTTATGTCACTAAATTCAGATATACCTTATTTTTTTTAATGGCTGTTAAGTATAACAGTATGGGAGGATACCATCATTATTTGTCCATTCCTCTATTGAAGGATATTTAAGTTGCCTCTAGTTTTGGCAAACTATTATAATGAATATCATTGTACATACCTGGCATACTTCATTTTATTATGTTTTGGTTTATTAAATTTCACAGATAACTTTTAAAAAAAATGCAGATTGAAAGTTTGTGGCAACCATGTGTTGGGAAAGTCTGCTGACTCCATTTTTTCCAACAGCATTTGCTCACTTCGTATTTCTGTGTCACATTTTGGTAATTCTTGGAATATTTCATACTTTTTCATTCTATTATTTGTTATGGTGATCTGTGATCAGTGATTACAACTTGCTGAAAGCTCAGGTGGTGGTTTGTGTTTTTTAGCAATAAAGTATTTTTAAATTAAGATATGTACATTGTGTTTATAGACATAATGCAATTATTGCATATGTAGTAGATCAGTATAATGTCAACGTAAATTTTATATGCACTGGGAAACTAACAAGTTCATTTGACTCACTTTATTGTGATATTTGCTTTATTGTGGTGGTCTGGAACCCACTTGTGATATCTCTGAGGTATGCCTGTATTGTATATTTGTGAATATGTGAATTTGTATGAATGTTTTTGTAGTGTAGATACAAAGAAATATAAGTAGTTCAAAGTTTATGAATTTTTAATATCGATATATCCTTTGTTTTTGCCCCCCCAAAATGTTTAAAAAATTTGTATTACCACCTTTGGCATATCCCAAACTCTTGCCAACACTGGATCTTACCTTTTATATTTTTTGCAATTTAATAGGTTAACAGTGATTTCTTGTTTTGATTTATATTTTCCTGACCACTAGTGCAGTTGTGTATCTTTTAATAAATTGGCCATTTACATTCTTATTTTTTAAAATATCTGTTTTGCTCACTATGTTTAATTTTTTGGTTGTGACAAAACATATATAAAAACATTTACCATCTAACCATTTTTGAGTGTGCGTGGCATTAAGTAAATTCACATTTTGTGCAGCCATCACCACTATCCCATCTCTAGAACTTTTTCATCATTCCATATTGAAACTCTGTACCCACTGAACAATAACTTCCCATTCCCTCTTCACATTGTTCTTTCTGTCTCTGAGTTTGACTATATACCTCACATAAGTGGAATCATACAATATTTATCCTTTTGTGATTGGCTTATTTTACTTAGTATAATGTCTTGAAGGTTCATCTATGTTGTAGCATGTATCAATTTGTTTTTTAAAGCTGAATAATATTTCATTATATGTATATGCCATATTTTGTTTATACATTCATCAACCGATAGACATTTGGTTTTTTTCTACCTTTTGGCTGTTACAGGTAATGCTGCTCTAAAAATGAGTGTTCTTTGAGTCCCTGCCTTTAATTCTTTTGAGTATATATCAATATGTCGAATTGCTGATCATTCTGTGTTTATGTTTTTGAAGAACCTCTGTTTTCTATAGTGGCTATACTATTTTACATTCCCACCGTCATGCTCAAGCGTTCTAATTTCTCCATATCCTTGGCAGTACTTGTTTTCTGTCTTGTTTTGTTTTGTTTAACTTTTTATAATAGTCGTTCTAATGGTTGTGACATGGTATCTCATTGTAGTTTTGATTTATATTTCTCTAATAATTAGTGATGTTTACCACGTCTTTCTGTATGCTTATTTTCCATTTGTATTATATTCTTTGGAGTAATGTCTATTCAAGTCCTACATCTGCTTTTTAATCTGGTTGCTGTATTTTGTTGATTTTTGCTCATTTTTTTGAAGCTCCCACTTAATGTTTACTTGATGAAGGCATGGCCTCAGGCCTCAAGTATGTCTAGTATAGCAAATAAACCAATGACTTAACGTTGTTTTTTAAAAAATAATAGTAACAGGAAAAGTATGTTAGAATTTAGAGAAGAGAGCATATTTAATGGGTGATGGGTTGTATTTCAGGTAAATCTTCAAAGAAAAGATCCATCAGGATTTGGCTCTTTGGTAATGGCATGAGTGGGGGAAACATTCCACATAGAGGATAGAATTTTATTGCAGATAAATAGAAAGCAGTTCACTCTGGCTTATTTGTTGTTTTGTTTATGTTGAATAGTTGGCATATAATGTTATATTCATTTCTGGTGTACAACATAGTGATTTGACAATTATATGCATTACAAAATGTTCACCATGATAAGTATAGCTACCATCTGTTACCAAAGTTATTACAATATTATTGACTATATTCCCTATTCTGTATTTTCATTCCCATGATTTAATTGTTGTATAATTGGAAGTTTGTACCTCTTTGTTAATGGGAGTATACACTGTTAAAGTTTGTGTGGGAGGGGTGAGAGGTAGTTTGGTACCAGCTATCAGTGTTAAAGATACAGATGTTCCTATATCCAGTAACTTCTAGGAATTTATACCACAGATATGCTTGTGGAAATAGACAATAGCAGTATTTTTGAAACAGCATTAAACTGGAAACAAAATAAGTTCTTTGTACAAAGTAAAATCTCTTTTACTTTTAAGAAAGTAAATCTCTTCAGTAAGAGATTAGCTTTTGTAAAGAAGGTACAGAAAGCATGGCCTAATACTGTTTGAGGGTAGGCTGGGTACGTGGACAGATAGGATATTTCTGGAAGAATAACCAAGAAATAGTTGACAGTGGTTTCACTCTAATGTGGGAGATGGCATGGGGCAATACTTGTTTTCTTTCTTCCAAAAACATTGAAAAAAGGAAAAAAAAACTATTTTTAAAGACCTTTAGAGCTTAAAATTAATACCTCTGGGTTCTTTCCAGTATTTGATGGTGCTTCTTCATAACTAATCTTGATTTCAGGGTAGCAGGTGGAGATGAGGTAAGACGATGAATACATTTTTGCCATATAAACAATAAACACATTATGGACTGTTTTTATATTTTAATGTTTATTTGCAACTGTTTGGGGAATTTGCTAAGGAGAATATTCATAAAAATAAGCATTCATAACTAATGTCCAGAGTTAAATTAGGAAATGAGTCTCTTTCATAAATTATTTTCTATATTTAAAAAAATTACTAAATAAAAATTGAGTGAATAGGACAGGAATTTTCAATAGGCAATATCACCAACTTGACCTTACATTTTTTGTAAAGTTTGGCTGCAGATTTGTCCTTTTTTTAGAGGACTTGGTAAGTAAATGAGAGTTTTTCATTTTTGTAAGATCATAGCAAGAGTAAGCCATTTACTGATAATTTTGTGACTCCTACCTAATATGTGTAATAAAACAAGAATTCCTTAATTAGGATACTTAAGTAAACCATGTTCTCACTTTTAGACAGTGTAAGTACATCATGACTGATAATTATTTTCGTGCCATTTAGGGAATCTATCAAACTTTGTCTTTCCATATTAGTTGGCTTAATGTTATCATTTAATTAAAGCAAGATTTCAGTGCTGGCTTTCATCTTTTATCTCAGAAACATAACTTTTAAGGAAAAAAAATTACTTAATGTCTCACTGAAATCTTTTCTTACTGAAATTGAAATCAAATTCGATTTGATTTTTAGTAAACATTCTAATTTGTAAAGAATAGAGGAGAAATAGTAGGTGAAAGATGGAAGTGTTTCACTAAAGGAAGGAAATTCAGGTTGTTTAGGTTCATTTTCCATTAAAGGAAAGAAGGAAACACCTGAAATTCAAACCTGACTTGTTAAATTTCCTTCAGGTTTTCCTAAATTTTTTCATGGTTTTCAAATAATGGATATTTATATTCTGGAGTTTTCCTCTGTTAATGGCAGTGATTCTTCTTTCTAAGGTACGGACTGCGAGAGTTTGTGGTGATCGCCCCTGCTGCAAACAATGATGCTGTTCTCAGTGAATCTAAGTGCAATCTTCTTCTGAGTTCTGTGTCTATTGCTCTGGGAAATACTGGTTGGTATGTGGACATTTAAAAAAACCATAGACAATGAGTTAAAACTATTTTTAATTATAATTTATGAAGGAAATGTTTACTAAATGTTAGGTTTTTAAATTATGGATAGGATTAGTACTTGTACATTATTAGAATATGGTGTATAAGACAAACTCAAAACCTTTAGACAAAGCATTTCTAAAGGGAAATTTACTGAAATATTCAGTGAATATTTGAAATGAGTAAATTGTACTATTTTTATGCTTGCTTCAAATTGTTCGTTTAAATTTTGTTACAAAATCTAATTTTAAAACTTGAAGACAGCATTGCCTTCTTTGACCTCAGTTGAGAACATGCATTAAAGTGACCCAAATTTTGTGCTGGTCTGTGCATGTTTCTAAATGACAGTGAAAGTGCTCTTAGTATTGATTTTGGGGTTACAAATACATTTTAGTTAGTAGGCTGATTTGCAAATATGGAAATATGTGAATAATGAGGATGTAATGTATCTTCAAATGATAAAGTAAATATTTCACCACTAATGTTAATTTGATTTGTATTGTTTCATACCTGTGAGTCAAGTTTTATTATGTCTTTGGAAAGGTTAACATGATACTGTTTTTATTCAAGATTTTCATTCTGATTTTTTATGACTTGCAATAATTTTAAGACAGTTTTCTGACTACAAAGTGCCACTAGAAGATAGTTTCTTCAGTGTATTAGCATAAGGAGAAAGGAGTTTAGAGTGCCTTTGTTATAAATATAAGTCTGTGGAGTGTTCCTTGTTTCATGCTTTTAGGTATTTGAGATTAAAATACCTGTAAAAAAAAATACCTGTGAAAGTGGAAATGTTTGAGATTTAGGAATTATTCGGTGTTTAATGAACTTACAGTCTATTCTTATTCAATCATGGCCTACAGCCAGGTGCCACTCTTTGTGCAAATTCATCACAAATGGCGAAGAATGTATGTTGGAGAATGTCAGGGTCCTGGTGTCCGAACTGATTTTGAAATGGTTCATCTTCGAAAAGTGCCAAATCAGTACACTCATTTATCAGGTCTGCTGGATATCTTCAAATCAAAGATTGTGAGTTGGCACTGATATTGTCAGTCTTGTCTGGGATCCAGATAAAAGTAGCAGTTTGGTAAATTGCATATGTAGAAACATTTCTCTATAATACTGATAATGTAACTTATAAGAAAAATGCAATTGAGTACATAAATTAGTGTGTGTTTCAAGAAACAAAGTATCCAGTTAGGTTTTTAGTGTACTAATGCTTTTTAAAAAATTTAAACTGATTTTGTTCAGTTTATTAGCATTTATCTACTACTGTGTTATCCTTTTCTACTCCCTCTCTATAGTAGTATTGCCAACTTCCCCAGAGGAGTGGGCTTCAGGGTAGCTACTTGTTTGGGGTCTGCACTCCTTGAGGTCTGAACTCTGTGTTCTGAATTGCCTTTTTTTCAAATCTTCATTTGATTTGATTTTTAAAATTAATCTGGCTTATATTCTGTGACCGAGAGTAGCTAGGCAAAGTGGAATGTGTTCAATACATCCTTGGTGTTCTATAAAAACACTATCACAGAGATGTGGAGGACTTGCTTGTGCTACTCTGGAGGAAAAAAATAGGGTTTAAGTTACAGAGCTGTGAGAAAACAGCAAAGTCAGATGAACAAGTGGTGGAGTGGATCCTCTACTTAGAGTCCCTGTAAGTGCTTAAATTGACACCCATCACTGAAGTGGTCAAACTTGATTAACAAATTGTATCACGTATCGCCTGGTATGATAAATTGAATAGGATGTGTAATCACCTGTGTTACAGTCCTTCCAAAAATATTTAACATAAATCAAAACATGATGAAATAATTGCAAACTGAGCCATATTTTACAAGGTAACTGGCACAGACTTAAAAACTGTCAGTATCATGATAGGCAAAACAATGGGAGCTGTTTAGATTAAAGGAAACTGAAGTGACATAACAGCTAAATGAAATGTATTATTGTTGATTGGATCTTTGATCAAAACAGAATAGCCGTAAAGGAAGTGATTGCAACAATTGGGACAATTTTAATATAGACTATATATTAGAAAATAGTATCGATGTTGAACTTCTTGAGTATGATAATTATTTTATGGTTACATAGGATAATATCCTTGTTCATTGGAATTATGTCTAAAGTATCTAGGAAAGAATTGTCTTACTTTTAAACTTACCTGCAATGTACCTGGAATGTTCAGTCAGAAAAAAATTATTTGTATAATGTGACATATGTGTATGTGTATGTATCAAAATGTTAATAGTTGCTGAACTTGGTGAAATTCATATGGGTATTCATTTTACTAGGTTTTTCAACCTTTCTGAAGGTTTGCAAATTTTAAAAAGGAAAAAGTACCTATGTTCTTTTTTTTTAATTAAGGTATCATTGATATACAATCTTATAAAGGTTTTACATGAGCAACATTGCGGTTATTACATTCACCCATATTGTCAAGCCCCCCCCTGCACACCTCATTGCAGTCACTGTCCCATCAGCATAGTAAGATGCTATAGAGTCACTACTTGTCCTCTCTGTGCTATATTGCCTTCCATGTGACCTCCTACATTATGTGTGCTAATCATAATGCCCCTTAATCCCTTTCTGCCTCCCTCCCCACAACCCCTCCTAATTCCCTTCCCTTTGCTAACTGCTAGTCCCTTCTTGGAGTCTGTAAGTCTGCTGTTGTTTTGTTTCTACAGTTTTGCTTCATTATGATACTCCACAAATGACTGAAATCATTTGATACTTGTCTTTCTCCTCCTGGCTTATTTCACTAAACATAATACCCTCTGACTCCATTCATGTTGTTGCAAATGGTAGGATTTGTTTTTTTCTTATGGCTTCTTTATCCATTCATCTACTGGTGGACACTTAGGTTGCTTCCATATCTTGGCTATTGTAAATAGTGCTGCAATAAAGAAAGGTTACATATGTCTTTTTGAACTAGGCTTCTTGGTTTTTTTTTGGTAAATTCGTAGAAGTGGAATTCCTGGGTCACATGGTATTTCAATTATTAGGTTTTTGAGGAACATCCATTTTGGTTTTCACAATGGTTGAACTAATTTACATTCCCACCAACAGTGTAGGAGGGTTCCCTTTTCTCCACATGCTTGCCAGCATTTATTGTTCCATGTCTTTTGGATGTTGGCCATCCTAACAGGTGTGAGGTGATATCTCATTGTGGTTTTAATTTGCATTTCCCTAATAATTAGCAATGTGCAGCATCTTTTCATGTGTCTGTTGGACATCTGAATTTCTTTGGAGAAGTATCTGTTCAGATCCTTTGCCCATTTTTTAATAGGGTTATTTGCTTTTTGGTTGTTGAGGCATGTGAGTTCTTTATATATTTTGGATGTTAACCCCTTGTCAGATATGTCATTTACGAATATATTCTCCCATACTGTAAGATGTCTTCTTGTTCTACTGCTGATGTCCTTTGCTGTGCAGAAGCTTTTTAGTTTGATTTAGTCCCACTTGTAAATTTTTGCTTTTGTTTCCTTTCCCAATGAGATGCGTTCAGGAAAAAGTTGCTCATGTTTATATTCAAGAAATTTTTGCCTGTGTTTTCTTCTAAGAGTTTTATGGTTTCATGACTTACATTCAGGTCTTTGATCCATTTCCAGTTTTTACTTCTGTGTATGGAGTTAGACATTAATCCAATTTCATTCTCTTACATGTAGCTGTCCAGTTTTGCCAACACCAATTATGGAAGAGGATGCTGTTTCCCCATTGTATATCCACAGCTCTTTATTGTATATTAAGTTGGCCATATATGTTTGGTTTTATTTCTGGGCTCTCTATTCTGTTTGATTGATCTATGAGTCTGTTTTTGTGCCAGTACCAAATTGTCTTGATTGCTGTGGTTTTGTAGTAGAGCTTGAAGTTGCAGGGCATAACCACTCCCAGCTTTATTCTCCCTTCTCAGAATGGCTTTGGCTATTTGGGGTCTTTTGTGGTTCCATATAAATTTTAGAACTATTTGTTCTAGCTCATTGAAGAATGCTGTTGGTAATTTGATAGGGATTGCATTGAATCTGTAGATTGCTTTAGGCAGGATGGCCATTTTATAATATTAATTCTTCCTATGCATGAGCATGGGATGTTTTTCCACTTATCGGTGTCTTCCTTTCATGAGTGTCTTGTAGTTTTCAGGGTAAAGGTCTTTCACTTCCTTGGTTAGGTTTATTCCTAGGTATTTTATTCTTTTTGATGCAATTGTAAATGGATTTGTTTTCCTGATTTGTCTTTTTGCTAGTACATCATTAGTATATAGGAATGCAGCAGATTTCTATGTATTAATTTGGAATCCTGCAACTTTGCTGACTTCAGATATTAGTTCTAGTAGTTTTGGGATGGATTCTTTAGGGTTTTTTATGTACAGCATAATGTCATCTGCAAACAGGGACAGTTTGACTTCTTCCTTACCAATCTGGATGCCTTTGATTTCTTTGTGTTGTCTGACTGCCATGGCTAGGACCTCCAGAACTGTTGAATAAAAGTGGGGAGTGTGGGCATTCTTGTCTTGTTCCCGATGTTAGAGAAAAAGCTTTCAGCTTCTCACTGTTAAGTATGATGTTGGCTGTGGGTTTGTCATATATGGCCTTTATTATGTTGAGGTACTTCCCCTCTATACGCATTTTGTTGAGAGTTTTTTTAATGAATGGATGTTGAATTTTGTCAAATGCTTTTTCAGCATCTATGGAGATGATCATGTGGTTTTTATCCTTCTTTTTGTTGATGTGGTGTATGATGTTGATGGATTTTGGAATATTGTATACCATCCTTGCATCCCTGGAATAAATCCTACTTGTTCATGATGGATGATCTTTTTGATGTATTTTTTAATTCGGTTTGCTAATATTTTGTTGAGTATTCTGCATCTATATTCATCAGGGATATTGGTCTGTAATTTTCTTTTTTTGTGGTGTCTTTGCCTTGTTTTGTATTAGAGTGATGCTGGGCTCATAGATTGAGTTTGGAAGTATTCCCTCTTCTACTTTTTGGAAAACTTTAATGAGGGTGGATATTAGGTCTTCACTAAATGTTTGATAAAATTCAGCAGTGAAGCCATCTGGATCAGTAATTTTGTTCTTAGTTTTTTGAATACCAGTTCAATTTCATTGCTAGCAATTGGTCTTTTCAGATTTTCTCTTTTTTCCTGGGTCAGTCTTAGAAGGTTGTATTTTTCTAGTAAGTTGTCCATGTCTTCAGGTTATCCAGTTTGTTAGCATATAATTTTTCATAGTATTCACTAATAATTGTTTGTATTTATGTGGTGTCTGTGGTGATTTTTCCTCTCTCATTTCTGATTCTGTTTGTATGTGTAGACTCTCTTTTTTTCTTGATAAGTTTGGCTATGGATTTATGTTTTGTTTATTTTCTTGAAGAACCAGCTCCTGGTTTCATTAATTCTTTCTATGGTTTTTTTCTTCTCAATTGTATTTATTTATGCTCTCATCTTTATTATGTCCCTCCTTCTACTGAGTTTAGACCTCCTTTTTTTTTTTCTAGTTTCATTAATTGTGAGTTTAGACTGTTCATATGGGTTTGTTCTAATTTCTTGAGGTAAGCCTGTGTTGCTATATACTTTCCTCTTAGAACTGCCTTCGCTGCATCCCACAGACTTTGGGGTGTTAAGTTGTTGTTTTTATTTGTCTCCATATATTGTTTGATTTTTGTTTTTATTTGGTCATTGACCCGTTGATTAATTAGGAGCATGTTATTAAGCCTCCATGTGTTTGTGAGCTTTTTTTTTTCTTTGCATAATTTATTTCTAGTTTCATACTTGTGGTCTGAGAAGCTGTTTGGTACAATTTAAGTCCTTCTGAATTTACTGATGCTCTTTTTGTGTCCTAGCTTATGATCTATTCTTGAAAATTTTCCATTTGCACTTGAGAAGAATGTATGTCTTACTGCTTTTGGGTATAGAGTTCTGTAGATGTCTGTTAGGTCCATCTGCTCTAGTGTGTTGTTCAGTGCCTCTGTCTCCTTACTTATTTTCTGTCTGGTTGATTTGTCATTTGGAGTGAGTGGTGTGTTGAAGTCTCTTAAAATGAATGCCTTGCATTCTATTTCCCCCTTTAATTCTGTTAGTATTTGTTTCACATATGTAGGTACTCCTATATTGGGTGCATAGATATTTCTAATAGTTATATCCTCTTGTTTGACTGACCCCTTTATCATTATGTAATGTCCGTCTTTGTCTCTTGTTACTTTGTTATGAAGTCTATTTTGTCTGATACAAGTGCTGCAACTCCTGCTTTTTTCTCCCTATAATTTGCATGAAATATCTTTTTCCATCCCTTCACTTTTTGTCTGTGTATGTCTTTGGGTTTAAAGTGAGTCTCTTGTAGGCAGCATATAGTTGTGTCTTGTATTTTTATCTATTCTTAACTCTGTCTTTTGATTGGTGCATTCAGTCCATTTACATTTACAGGATGATTATCAATAGATATGTACTTATTGCCATTTCAGGCTTTAGATTCATGGTAAACAAAGGTTCAAGGGCATCTTCTTTACTATGTAATAGTCTAACTTAACTCACAATGCTATTTCAAGCACAGTCTAAAGGTTCTTTTTTTTTCATTCCTTCTTTTTCTTCCTCCTCCACTCTATATATTATGTATCATATTCTGTGCTCTTTGTGTATCCCTTGACTGATTTTGTGTGTAGTTGGTTTTTTCTGCATTTGTTTAGCAATTAGTTGTGCTACTTCCTGTACTGTGGTTTTATTTTCTCTGGTGGCAGCTATTTAGCCTTAGGTGCACTTCCATCTATAGCAGTACCTCCAAAATATACATTAGAGATCGTTTGTGGGAGTTAAATTCCCCAAACTTTTGCTTATCTGGAAATTGCTTAATCCCTCCTTCAAATTTAAATGATAATTCTGCTGGGTAGAGTATTGGTTCGAGACCTTTCTGTTTCAGTGCATTAAATATATCATGCCACTCCCTTCTGGCTTTTAAGGTTTTTGCTGAGAAGTCTGATGATAGCCTGATGGGTTTTCCTTTGTATATGATCTTTTTACTCTCTGTGGCTGCTTTGAATACTCTCTCCTTGTCCTTGACCTTTTCCATTTTAATTATTATATGTCTTACTGTTGTCCTTCTTGGGTCCCTTGTGTTGGGAGATTTGTGGACTTCCATGGTCTGAGAGACTTGCCCAGATTGGGGACATTTTCAGCAGTTATTTCCTCAAAGACACTTTCTATCCCTTTTTCTCTCTCTTCATCTTCTGGTTACCCCTATAATGCAAATATTGTTCTGTTTGGATTGGTCACATGGTTCTTTTAATATTCTTTCATTCCTAGAGATCCTTTTTTCTCTCTGTGCCTCAGGTTCTTTGTAGTCCTGTTCTCTAATTTCTATTTCATTTACCATCTCCTCTACCTCATCTAATCTGCTTTTAAATTCCTTAATTGTATGTTTCATTTAGGATACTGTATGTTTCAAAGTTTCTGTCTCTTTGTTCAAGTCCTCCTTCAGGTCTTGAATATTTTTCTGTAGCTCTGTGAGCATGTTTATGATTTTTATTTTGAAATCTTTATCAGGAAAATTGATGATTTCAGTTTCACTAAGCCTTCTTTCTGGTGTTTGATGGATTTTAGCTTGTATCAGGTTCTTTTGCTGTTTTGTATTCCTAATGATTACTATGGAATAGTAACTTTGTGTTGGTTGTACCCTCTAGTGCCCTGAAGCTCTACTCTCTAGAGCTGGACAGCCTGTGGAGCGATGGTGGGGTAACAGGTGCACAGGGCTGCTGCCTGCCAGGAGGAAAGTGCTCTTTCCTGCTTCCCTGCTTCATTCCCTTCCTCCGCTGCCAAGGCCAGTGGGCCGTGCACACAGGGAGGAGCCTCTATACTACGCCCTTGTAGCTGCTATAGGTGAAGCTGCCCTCTGGGTGGCCTGGTGTGATGGCAGGGCAGCAAGTTTGCAAACTGATGGGGGTTGGGAGAAACGAGCAGCAGGCTTCCTATTGCAATGGGTGGCCTCTGTGCTACATTGCTAGCCATGGGGATGGAGCTGTTGTGAAGCTCCTGAAAGTTCCCAACCTGTTGGGCTGAGTGTTTCAGGATGGTTTTGTCCACCTGTCCTTTCTCCTGAGCAATAAGCTCTGTGTAATCTTTTCCCCTTTAGCATCCCTCTCACTGTTGGGAAGTCTTTTATAGTGCATCCCTTTCTTTTGTCCCAGAGCAGCTGGTTGTGGGTACCAGTTCTCCACAAGTAGCTGGAATCCCAGGCTATCCGAGAATTCTGCCTGTGTTTGCTTTCTAACCCCTCGTAATCTCCGGAGCACCATGTAATGTGCGTTCATACTCCCAGAATAGATCTCCAGGGGTGGGTATTTATCAGTCCTGGTCTTCTACTCCCTCCTTGTTCTGTTTCTCTCCCACTGCGTGTGAGCTGGTGTGGGGATAGGGTTTGGCTCCTGCCAGGTCATGGCTTTGCTACTTTACCCTTTTCGGTGAGGTCTTCTCTTTTTGCCAGATACAGGCCATCTGTTGCAGTCTTTGTTAGCTCTTTCAGGATTATTTGCATTTGCTGTATTTTCATGTCATGTGGTTTTGTGAGGTGATTTCTGCCTCACTTCTCATGCTGCCATCCTGTTTAATCCCAATCTTAAATTTCTTTTTAAATAGATATTTTTTGTTAGGAATATCTTTAGGATTAGGACTTCCTTCATAAAATGTTTTCAGTGTTGAGGCCCTAAACAGTGTAGTGGTAGGATTATCACCACCCAGATAAATCCATTGACATTTAGAAAAGTGTAATGTATATACTAGGTTAAGAAATTTAAGTAAAAATTTCCTTTTTCCCCCACTCTCTCTCCTTAAAATAACTACTGTTTGCAGTTTCTTGTGATTATCTCCACTAAAATAATCATGGAAGCATGTATTTCAGAGAGTTTCATGTGTGTATGTAATTTTTTTTTTCAAAAACTTTCTGGGCTCTGAAATGCCTTAACATTTAAAAGACATGT
Source organism: Smutsia gigantea (assembly GCA_032199065.1). NCBI lineage: Eukaryota > Metazoa > Chordata > Mammalia > Pholidota > Manidae > Smutsia > Smutsia gigantea. Next base: position 67,337 of record JAVSCE010010273.1, read on the forward strand.
GATGTTCTGAAAAATTTTTGAAAAAGGCAAGTATATGTTAATTTTTATCCTATTAGTTTTCATTTGCTCCTACCAGAAGTGTTCAGTTATATTTAATTTTTTTTAGATCAGATTTCTGGTCACATGCAAATATTAATACTTTATTCCTTCTTCTTAAAAAAAAATCAGTGAACATCATTTTTGTGGGTCTTTTATGTCACTCCTTTGTGTAGCTCACCTTATCTTTACTGCCATTAGGGATCACCTTGATCTGTGGAGCCTAATTTAGATTATGACCATGTGCTAGTTGTTCTTTATTTCAAAAAAAAAAAAGTATTTCCAGTTTACCATATCCTCTGTCAGAACCTTCACAAAACTCTAGATGAATATCTAGATGTGGAACATCTCTCAAAATTGATTTGTTAAGAGTTGAAATTAAAATAATTGAGACCTGGTTTGGGTACTTGAGAGGTTTTACATAGCTGAAGCTACCCAGTATGACTGTCCTGTACTATTTTTATAAAGGTATCTTTATAAAAATTAGTCTTTAACATCTACTTGAAGTGTTCCAGGCTGTCACCCTTCAGTAGTAATTTACTTCATTTTCCTGTAGAGGTGGTAGTTATTAGAAAAGCCTCCTTTTGTGGAGGGAGTGCTAGTTTTGCCCATTGGAGTTATATAAAATTTAAGTTTAAATTCTCTTCTGGCATAATCCTCTATAAACATTTGAAAACTCATATTCTAGTCTTTTCTTTTTCTGTTTAGACAGTCTTTGTTCTTTCAGATTTGTATTTCTTGGTTTTATACTGTGATTGTTGATTTAAATATTTGTCTCCTTTAGAACTAGATTTCTTCGTGTTTTGGGGAAATTTTGTTGGTAGGTTCATGTTGAATAAAGGCTATATTTACAGTTTTAACTTTCTCTAATGCCCTCACTGGTGGTTTTGTAATTTTGTGGTTGTCCCCTACCAGCAGAATAGTTCAGAACTGGGTCTTAAAATGGTGTTTGGAGCCTCTTGCTGTATGATATTGGGGGTATTGCATATCTAGTCTTGGAATCACTGGATTGCTTGCTCGGGTCATGAGAGAGAGTTTTTTTCTCCTCATACAGTAACTCCCCAGCCTCATCGTTCCCATTAAAGCTACTATACCAAGCAGCAGTGCCCTGCCCCAGTGTCTCCCTGTGCAGAGCCTTGAGGTGCCCTTGCTCAGGGTGGAGTACTTTTGATGCAGTCTGAAATCCTAGGCTGCACTGCCTTCTTCCACCCCTGGAATTCAGCAGGCCTTGGGACTTGAGTCCCACTTACCACTTTGGATTCTGTGCATCTTTTCTAGGGACCACAAAGATACTTTTATCAGGTTTGTTCCTAGCTTTTTCTTTTTCGTTATTTCTTCCTATATTTATTTACATTGCTGTGTAACTGGAGCAGAGGTTGTGTCAAAGCAACTTTGTTATAGTTTCTAGACCATTTGTACCTTATCACGAATGAATGCTCATTTGATATCTAGACCTAATTGAAAAGTTGATTGTTCCTGACCAGCCAGAATCTTACCTTGCTTGTCTAGGGCACAGCAGCTCCAAATGGAATTATCTTTTTTTTTGGCAGCCACCTTATTTGTGACTTAGATTGAGTTTGTATTCAGTTAAGCTATTAGTGACATTTGTAGACACTGACACTATGCTAAATCTCTCTTATTCCTCTTGACCAGCAAGCAGTATTAGCAACACCTGAAAACTGGTTAGATGTGTAGAATACTATAGAATGTACATTTTCACCAGCTCCCTAAGTGATTCCTTTGCATTTTTAAATCCTATTCTACATTAATGTGGTTAACCATAAAAAGGGAAGCTGACCATAGGATGTTTGGATGATATTAATTTTTATGTTTATTAGTGAACATAAAGATAAACCTAATATTCTATTAATTGATTCACTAATATAAACTATGTGATTGACCATTTGTCTTAGCCTAAAATTCTGATTAAATAATTCAAGACTGCTTTAATTTGAGTTTATTTTCCTTTCAAATAAGAAAAAGGCATTATCTCCACAAACCTAGTCTTAACTTTGTAATAATTTTACCTTCTAAAAAAAATCGTATTTTTTTCACATTCAATATAGTTGAAGAGAATAGTAGGAATTATATTTGTATAACTAAAATTGTGTAGTTTGAAAAGAGCATTTTGCTTAATAGAATTTAATATCTTGTTTCCAGGCAGTAGTTTAAACAGCTTTATTTTAATTTGTTCTCTACAGTTGTTTTTAAAACACTCTTTAAAAAGCTACACAATATCCTATTTGCATTTATTTCTTAGGGGTGTCCCTTAACTCTATTGCCTCCAGTTAGTATTGCTATTCGATTTACCTACATACTTCAGGATTGGCAGCAGTATTTTTGGCCTCAACAACCTCCAGGTGAGATAATTTAGAGCTATATTTATCTTAATGTAAATGGAAAAGAAAATGTATTCAGGAATTAAACTTATTTAAAAGTGTGTTTCAACTGTTTTAAATTAGAAATATTTGTCATTGATTTTAAATGTAATGTTGCTGATTTCACTGCCTTTATCACTTTTTAAAAAAATTAAAGCTCTGTACGTTGTTCTAGAGACAGTATTACTCTGTATTTGACAATCTGTCTTTGAAAGCTAATGTTATTTATAAAGCATTATCCTGCTGTGGAACATTATATGCTGTAAATTATATGTAGTGAATGATGAAAATTTCTGTTTTTAGAATATAATAAAGGAAGCCACCCTTGTAAGCTGAGAACAGATAGGCAGAGAACTTGAGAGTAGAGTTTGAAGAAAAGTGCTAAATAAGGAAAGCAGAAAAGAAAAAAAAAATGTATATATATACATATACATTTAAGACAGGAACAGCTGTAGGATATTTTAACTTGCATTTGATGTAATTAAAATCAGTTTGCCTGCTTAGCCACTCATACACTGATTGATTTAACAATAATTCATTATTAGCCTATTATAGGCCAGGCTGTGCCAGGGAAACAGGTATGAACAAGATATTACCTAAGTTCTAGGAAAGCTCAGCCTGGTGGACAAATAGCCTTATTAAGTGAGGTTTTGGTTCCTGGGTGTCTCTCACATTTAAGTATAATTATATTCAAGTACATCTAATAAGAAATTTAATACAAACATAAGTAACTAAAAGGAAAGTTAAAACCCTTTTTCAGTCTACTTCCCTTAAAGAAAAATATATTAAAATAATATTCTTTACTGTTTACTGTTGAATATAGTAGTAGTCTTTATTGTTTTTGTTCCAAGTATTTGGTTATTTATAGGATTGAAAATAATCAGTAATCTTGGGATGATATTAAAATTAATGTAGAACATCCTTAGCCTTTGGTGGTTATATATACTATTACTATTTTATGCACCACTGAATAATTTGAAACTCCAATGTACAATAAAAAACTGCATCTGAACTACAGCAAAGAGAAATAAAAGCTATGCTGAGATTCATATTAGAGGAAAGGCTGAAATGTTGCTTTGGTAATTTTACATCCCAGAAGACATAATATATAGGTAATTTGTAGTTGGCTTCTAGTTAGCAATTTCAATTTCTACCCAATTTTGCCTTTTTTCAAAGGTCACTCTGTTAGTAGTCAGTTTTAAAGATTTCCCAAGATGGTATGGTCTGTTGATGATCTGAGAAGCAGCTCAAGAGCCAGAATCTTGGCATTATAATTCTGACTGTAAATAGGGCCTTATAAATTTTTAATATTTTCCTCTTATAAAGGGAAGTAAGGGATTGAACATAAAATGTGGGCCAGATACTGTTCTTGTTTTTTTGTATATTATTTCATGTAATTATCATTTATCTATGAAATTGGTATTATCTTTTTTGGAGAACATAAGTAACAGGCCCAAGGTCACATGGGTACCAACTAATAAAGTTCTCACTCAAATTTAGCTCAAACTCCAAATCCCATGATCCTTTCATTCCACAATATTGCTTCTCAAATTTTAATTCAGTTAGAACTTTTGTATGGGTTATAGTCTAGTAATAATTTTTATCTTACTAATATACAAAATGTGCTTATTATAAATTTTGAATCTCTTAAAAATTCACACCTTGTAATAAAGCTAGTCATGGGGATCTTTATGATTGTAAGCATTCTTTAGTTGGAAAAATGAAATTGACTTGAGAAAATTTACTGAATCAAGAAATCAAGCCATTTTAATGCCTAATTTTAATTCTTTAGTTAGGGTAATTGTCCAGCATGATTTTAGCAAATATGGAGGATGGTTATAACTCAACAGTAGACTTTAATTTTGGGAATTGCCTGTGTAGTGTGAATGATTAAAAACAATCCTCTGTATTAGTTGAAAGAGAAATAAATCCTTTTGATGTCTTTTAGAAGTGTTTTATTAATACTTCAAGAGAACTAAGGTGATTTACCCTCTAAATTCTCCTCTAATCTCAGATACCATTCATAATAGAAAGGAAATTCTTTTCTGAACTTTAAATATTTCCATGTACTATCAACTGAAATATAATTTTATTAATGTTGACTGATTTGCTCAGAAAATATTGATGAATGTAGGTTGATGATTAAATTTTTTGATACTTGGTTAATCTTTCCTTTAGATGATAAATATCACATTCTTATTTAATCTCCCAAAGGGCTAACCTAACTAAATTCTTATTTCTCCACTTTTTGCTATGTAATGGAAAAATATTTCTTTTGTTTAGATATAGATGCCCTTGTAGGAGGAGAAGTTGGAGGCCTGGAGTTTGGCAAGTTACCATTTGGTGCCTGTGAAGATCCTATTAGGTGAAAATTTCAATCTTCATTTGAATTATGGGATTTTACTTTTTAAATTATATTGATACTGGTTGTACTGTGCTTAATAATGCTGTAGCCTCCTGCAGTGAATATAGTATTGGAAACAGACCATCACCTAACAATCTCTTCATCTGCCATTTTCTCTGTAACTTAAGAAATAGGAGGCTTTTAAATAATACGTAAGTGTATGTAATACTATTTATTGGTTATTCCTTATAGAAGTAATTCCTCATCTACATTTTAAATATTGAAAAACACAGAGAGTATCATATATAACAAGATTTAATGTATCTATCACCTAGAATGAACAGTTGTACAGTTAAATTATTTGGTTAATTAAAAAACATATACACATGAATAGTAGCACAGAGAAGACAAGTAGTGACTCTGTTACATCTTACTACACTCATGGACAGTGAGGTATGGGGGTATGGGGAGGGCAGGATAATATGGGTGAATGTAGTAACCACAATGTTTTTCTTGTGAAATCTTCATAAGAGTGTATATCAGTGATACCTTAATAAAAAAATATATATATGTATATGTGTATACACACACACACATGAATATATTCATTCTTAATACTCTCACATAGAGGAAGAAATAATACTTTTAACATAAAATGTCTCAAGAAAAGATAAAATGAGTATCTTTTGTAATTGGTATATCATTATATGTGCCAGGCACTATGCTAAATGAGGAAGATAAAGAAGTAAATAAAACAAATTCTGCCTTCTTGGCATTTGCAGTCTAATTAAGGAAATAGACAAAACAATTACCTAAACATACAAGTTGTGGCATAATTTGAAGGAAAAGTACAAGATGTAATGATAGTAAAGTAAGGAACTAGTTTAGATTGGGATGCCACCAGGAAAGGGTTCTCAAAGGAAGTTATATTTAACCTGAATCTCAATTAGGGAAGGACTTAGCCAGGCAAAGAGTAAGAGAATAACCATTCAGGGTGGAAGGAAGAGCCTGTGTAAAGGGCCTTGATGCAAGAGTTTGGCGAGTTTGCTTTGGGAACAGAAGGTGGTCAGCATGGCTAAAATGGAATGAGCAATCAGGAAATAAAATAAGGGTGACTTACAGATATATCTGTGGCCCTCCAACCGGTTCATTCATTTGGATTTTGCTTAGAGAAAACTTTTGAAGAGAGAATAAAATTGACCTGGCAGTATAAATTTGAAAGAAATAGTTATTAAGTATTTCTTACTAATTTTAAATCACAAGGAGTCAGCAGAGAAACAGTTGAAGAATGAAGTGTGTCCTATGTAACTACACCGGAAGAGGAAGCTTGTCCCTGCTTTGCTCTGGACCTCACCCTATGCGCCTTTTCCCTTTATTGATTTTTGTATTGTATCTTTTCACTGCTATAATCATAGTTATGAGCACAGCCATATGCTGAGTTCTGGGTGTCCTCCTAGCAAATCACTGAACCTTGCAGTCTCTTGTTGCACATACATACGATAAACATGTACATATATACACCAAACTGATACATAGGAAAAATGACTGGAAGCACATAAACAACTGTCAATCAATGATCATCTATAAGTAATGGAATTATGAATTTAGTGTATTTATTATTTTTCCTGTCCAGATTCCAAGCCCACTATGTTTGGAGAGTATAGAAGCCAAAAGAGCCAATTACTTCACCTTTCTGATCTTTGGTGGTGCTGGACTAACTGGCAACTCCAGTCTGAGACTCTGACTCTACAAGTACGGTTGAGAATTCACTGGGATAGCAGGGCCAGCACTCTGCAGCAATGTAGTGTGGCCTTAGTTATGAACTGGTCAGCTAGCCACCCCTGGGCTCAGATCTGTTTTCTGAGTTGGGTCCTATAATAGTCCCAGTTATAAACCTTTGAGTTACCAAATGCCTTTCCAGTAAATTATTTGCTTGAATTGGTCAAAATTGACTATTAAAATTTGCAACTAAAAACCATGACTAGTAATTTTGCCCATTTGTACATTTTTCTAAAAGTTCACTACTGACCATGAATTTACTATTTTCATAAATAAAGCTAATTTTTAATGTTAAAAAAACCAGTTTCTGATATTAGAGGATGTGGCTGATTAGAGGTTTAAAACTATAAGCTTCCAAATAATTTTAGGGGTCAACGTCAAATTCAGTTCTAAGCTCTTATGACTGTATCCTCTCCTCTCTAACTATAGAACAATTTATTTGACAAAGAGAGAGGACACTCAAAAAAACCTCTCCATTTCCTCTTCCACTACCAAAGATTGCCTCTCAAAAGCAGAGCTCCCACAAAATTTGCTAATCACCATTTGATTTAAATGGTCCATCATGGGCATCATCTTAAGCCCAAGTTGTTTATGCATTCTTCTTAAATCATTTGTTTCTCTGCTGGCTCCTTGTGATTTAAAATTAGAAAGAAATATTTAATGACTAATTCCTTCAAATTTCTCCCAAAAAGTGTTTGTATTATTTTGTTAATGTATAGCATCTTCTACATATTTTGTGGCTTGCTTGCTTTGTTTTATAATTTTACATAAGTCATCAAACAATGGAACAAATCTGGCCAGTAGCCTGTGTTTTATAGCCAATGAACTAAGAATGGCTTTTATGTATTTACAGCTTTTAAAAGAAAAAAGCAAGAATGTAACAGAGACTGCATGGCCCAAAAAGCCTAAAATATTTGTTGTCTGATTCGTTGGAAAAAAAAGTTTGCTAATCCTTGATCATGACCATGATTTTTTCAAAATTGAGATTTAATTCATGACCCATAAAATTCACCATTTAAAAGTGTGCCATTCAGTGGTGTTTAGAATTTACAGTTGTGCAACCACCACTTTCCAATTCTAGAACACTTTAATCACTCCAAAAAGAAACCTCACCTCTAAGCTGTCAACCCTCTCTATCCTCCAGCCCTTGAGCTCTAGGCCAATATACTAATCTACTTTGTTTCTATGGATTTGCCTATTTTAGATATTTCATATAAATTGCATTATATAATATGTAGCCTTTTGTGTCTGGCATCTTTCATTTAGCATAATGTTTTTGAGGTTCATCCATATTGTGTGAATCAGTAAATTGCTTTTTATGGCTATATAATATGCAATAATATATGGATAATATTACATTTTATTTACCCATTCATCAGCTGATAGACTGTTGGTTTATTTATACTTTTTGGCTCTTAGGTATAGCATGTCTTTTTATTTTTTATTAAGGTATCACTGATAGACACTCTTATGAAGGTTTCCCATGAAAAACATTGTGCTTACTACATTCACCCATTTTATCAAGTCCCCACCACCATACTCCATTGAAGTCACTGTCCATCAGCCTAGTAGGATGCCACAGAATCACTACTTGTCTTCTCTGTAGCATATCTTTTTAATGTGTGCAAGATATTATTAACCTTGCTACCGTTTGCTAATGAAACCAGTTTATGGTTTTATTGTGTCATAAATAATACCACTTGTAAAATGTATGTAAATCTCTGGTTTCTTAACTATATGTATATATTTATAGTATTAAAGCGTTTGGATATATTTTATGCTTTATTTTAGTGAACTCCATTTAGCAACTACATGGCCCCACCTGACTGAAGGTATCATTGTGGATAATGATGTTTATTCGTAAGTATGTTAAGAGTAGTACATTGAGATTCAAACATTTAAGTGGGATAAATTAACTGCCAAGTGGTTAGCAATTTTTGTTTTCTATTATATCAGTTTCTTAAAAGGTTGGTTGATCCTTCTACTTTCAGAGATCACTTTTTAGACTGCATAATATGTATTAGAGATGTGTATTAAGCTGCTGACTTTGGGGATGTGATCCTTAGTTCAGGAATAATAAACATTCTGGATGTTACCTGGTTTTGGCAAAGATGTCTCTAAGCAGTTTGGTATTCAGCGCATAATTCTGTTGATCATTACTTAGCTGGTTAGAAATGTTTCATGAAGTGCTTTGAAGAGAATATTGTAATCAGGATGTGTGGCAACAATATTTGATCATTAAATATAAAAAATAAAAAAATATATTCCTGTTGGGTGGAAACAACTTGAAAATTACAGCAGCCATTATGTAGGAAGAATGTAGAGGAAGAGGAATGTAGTACCTTCTCATGTTTGATGCAGAACAATGAGAAATAGGACATTTTGTCTTTTCATAATTAAAATAAGTGTGTTGGATTTGCTAATGGTAACATGAGCTTTCTTAATCAGATAATTTAGATGTGTGTAAAGAAGAAAGTAAAGACTGCCTACAATCCTATTACTGAAAAAATAGCTAGGTAACATTTTTGGAGTGTATCCTTTTTTTGTTTTTAGTGGAGATATAATTGACATATAACACTATAGTAGTTTCAGGTATGCAGCATCATAATTTGATGTTTTACAGGGGTATACTTTTTTAAGGTTTATATAGTAATTCGCTTTATTCATTTAAAACACTATTTCATATCTCTGTGCCAAAAAATGTAGGTCTGTTCTCAGTTTTTAAATTGCTGCATAGTATTCCATTAAGTTGATACATTATAATCTGTTTAATTGAGAACAGAATACACTTTTGATCTTGTGCAAATTTTTGTACTTTACTTTTTTAGTAGTGCTATAAAAACACATTAATAAGATGATTAGGTATACTTGCTTGTTTCTTCTTCCTTTTTTATTATTCCAGTGTGTCATTACATTATCAGTATACATTGCCTGTTCAGAGTGACTTTTATTTATTAAAAATTTTTTTTTAATTTTGGTTTAACTTTGATTTCTTAAGGTTGTACTTTTTAAAAAACAAGTGGCCTTATGCATCTGAATAACAGTAAATTTAAGGGAGGCAAAATGGATTGCTTGTCATTCAATATAACATTTTCATTAGACTGCATTTTGATAAGTTCATGAGTCTTGCAGATTCTCATCACTAGGATCTCTTCTTTCTCATTTTGCATTTTAGTGATTTGGATCCTATTCAGGCTCCCCATTGGTCTGTTAGAGTTCGAAAAGCTGATAATCCTCAGTGTTTGCTAGGTAAGCTGTATTATGTTCTTTTTTTTTGGTATTATTAATGTACAATTACATGAGCAACATTATGGTTACGAGACTCCCCCTATTATCAACTCCCCACCACATACCCCATTACAGTCAATGACCATCAGTGTAGTAAGATGCTATAGAATCACTACTGGTCTTCTCTGTGTTATACTGCCTTCCCTGTATACACCCCCGCTGCATTATGTGTGCTAATTGTAATACCCCATTTTCCCCCTTATCCCTCCCTTCCCACCCATCTTCCCCAGTCCGTTTCCCTTTCGTAACTGTTAGTCCATTCTTGGGTTCTGTGAGTCTGCTGCTGTTTTGTTCCTTCAGTTTTTGCTTTGTTTTTATACTCCACAGATGAGTGAAATCATTTGATACTTGTCTTTCGGCTTGGCTTATTTCACTGAGCATAATACCCTCTAGCTCCATCTATGTTGTTGCAGATGGTAGGATTTGTTTTCTTCTTATGGCTGAATAATATTCCATTGTGTATATGTACCACATCTTCTTTATCCATTCATCTACTGATGGACACTTAGGTTGCTTCCATTTCTTGGCTATTGTAAATAGTGCTGCAATAAACATAGGGGTGCATCTGTCCTTTTCAAATTGGGCTGCTGCATTCTTAGGGTAAATTCCTAGGAGTGGAATTCCTGGGTCAAATGGTATTTCTATTTTGAGTTTTTTGAGGAACCTCCATACTGCTTTCCACAATGGTTGAACTAATTTGCATTCCCACCAGCAGTGTAGGAGGGTTCCCTTTTCTCCACATCCTCGCCAACATTTGTTGTTGTTTGTGTTTTGGATGTTGGCCATCCTCACTGGTGTGAGGTGATATCTCATTGTGGTTTTAATCTGCATTTCTCTGATGATTAGCGATGTGGAGCATCTTTTCATGTGCCTGTTGGCCATCTGAATTTCTTCTTTGGAGAAGTGTCTATTCATTTCCTCTGCCCATTTCTTAATTGGATTATTTGCTTTCTGTTTGTTAAGGTGCATGAGTTCTTTATATATTTTGGATGTCAACCCTTTATCAGATACGTTTTTTATGAATATATTCTCCCATACTGTAGGATGTCTTTTTGTTCTACTGATGGTGTCCTTAGCTGTACAGAAGCTTTTCAGCTTGATATAGTCCCACTTGTTCATTTTTGCTTTTGTTTCCCTTGCCCGGGGAGATATGTTCATGAAGAAGTTGCTCATGTTTATGTCCAAGATATTTTTGCCTATGTTTTTTTCTAAGAGTTTTATGGTTTCATGACTTACATTCAGGTCTTTGATCCACCTTGAGTTTACCTTTGTGTATGGGGCTAGACAGTAGTCCATTTTCATTCTCTTACATGTAGCTGTCCAGTTTTTCCAACAAGATTCTTTCATTCTTAAAGATTCTTTTTTCTCTCTGTGCTTCAGCTTCTTTGTATTCCTCTTCTCTAATTTCAATTCCATTTACGGTCTGTTCTACTACATCTAATCTGGTTTTATATTCTTCCATTGTATGTTTCATTTCATATATGGAATTTCTTAATGATTGAATGTCTTAAATTCGTTCCTGAGTTGTTGAATATTTTTATGTACCTTCATAAGCATATTTATGATTTTTATTTTGAACTCTCTTTCAGGAAGATTGGTGAGTTCAGTTTCATCTGGCCCTTTTTCTGGGGTTTGTGAGATTTTGGTCTGAACCATGTTCTTTTGACGTTTCATATTTCTGTGTGGTGCCATCTAGTTTCCAGAGCTCCAGTCTCTGTCAGCCCGTAGAGTGAGGTTTGGGGTAGTAGGGGAGCGGAGCTGGTGCCTGGGGAGAGGAAAGAGGTGTTTCCTGAATCCCGCCTGCTGTACCTGTCTCCCATATCAGAGCCAGTGGGCTGAGTACACAGGTGTAAGCCTCTGTGCTCTGCATCTGTGGCTGTTGTAGGCAGGACCTCCCTCTGACTGGCCTGACGCCAGCGCAGTGATTGCTGTTTTGCGAGTAGGTGCCTGCAGGCCAATAGGAAGGCTCGGCATGCCCCATTTCACAGTGGGGGGCCTCAGAGCTGAGTAGCCAGCCAGGGGTATGGAGCGCCTGAAGCTCCTCAACGTTCCCAGTCTGCTGGGCAGAGCGCACCCAGACAACCTTGTCCCTCTATCCCTTTTTCTGCGCAGCAAGCTCCGTGCAATCCCAACCCCTAGAATCCTGTCAGATTGCCCACCTTTCCTTGGTCCCAGAGCAGCCGGGTGTGGATCCTGTCGTCCACAAACGGCTGGAATCTGTTTCTCAAGCACTCCACCTGTCCCAGCTCCCCATCCTCCAGAGCACCACACAGTGTACAGGTTTCTGCTCACACAGCAGATATCCAGGGCTAGGTGTTCAGCAGTCCCAGGCTTCCACCCCCTCCCCGCTTCATTTCTTTTCCTCCTGCCAGTGAGCTGGGATGTGAGAAGTGCTTGGGTCCTGCTTTATCAGGGCTTTCTTACATTACCTTATTTCGTGACGTCTGCTGTGTTCGTGAGGTTTGTATGCAGTCTGGTGCAGCCTTCTTTCCTGTTGCTGTTTTAGGGTTAGTTGTATGAACTATATTTTCATAGTATCTGTGGTTTTTGGAGGAGTTCTCTGTCTTACCTCTCATGCCGCCATCTTGAATCTCTCCCTGTATTATGTTTTTTTCCTGAAATACCACCCATCTGCCTGTCTTCCAGATCAGGAGCACTGCATGCGTTTTTTATAACTTTATTTCACCTATTAAAAAAGTGTATTTTTATTTCTTTACATTTGTGACCTTGTCGGTTAATGCCATTTAAAAAAATCTTTGTCATCAGCAGTGAATCCTTCCAGTTAACTCTTACAAAGCACTAGCTGGATTTTTCTTTTTCAGTTTTAAGCAGTCTACATCTCAGAATTGTCAAATATTTTCTTGTGACCTGAGTTTTATTCTAATGCTTTTATCTCACTCTTATATTTTCCTCCTGTGGTATACACTGCACCTTCCATTCTAATTAGTGCACCCTTTTTGCCTTTGCCATCCCTCCGGACCTGTGGTTATAAGATGGGAAGAACACTGATTTTGGCAGTCTTATTAGAGCCCTTCTGTAGACTTGTCCCACATATGCGAACTTACTTTCTGATAGAGGAAAAGAGGTGTAAATAATCTTGTACAACTCAGGGCTATTTGAATAATCAAATGAAATAATAGAAATATAAATACTTTGAAAAATATCAATCGCGAAATAATAGAAATATAAATACTTTGAAAAATATCAGTCACTTTCAGATAGTATTGTGTGATATGTTGGAATTATTCTTTTTTCCATTTTTGTACATATTTCTCTTTCATCAAGTCTTCTGTACCATTTCTTCAGTGTGCCTTTCCATCTTTTTCTCTCTTAAGTACACTTGATAATATTTCTTCTATTTCTGCATTCATCCAAGCTACCTTCACTCCATATAACCGAATATATTACTGTTCAACTGATGGAATTACTAAATATTTATTGATGCCAGTAATGATGCATTTGTCTAAAACATTATTTTCTTGGGTCTTTAACATTTATGCTATTTATGAAATGCTAATTAGCACTTGCCATTTGTGCTAACTATATAGTAATGAATACAAAGATGTATAAGGTAAAATTCCTGACATCAGTGAATTTGTCTTGGAGTGTTAGGGAGACAGTAGAGGGTTGATATCAAGAGTTTTAGAATTGGATAAGCCTTGTTTCAAGACTTATGTCCACCAGTTTGAGCAAGTTTTGTAATGTTTTAAAGTCTCAGTAAAATAGAAATAACAGCAGTACATATATAGGGTTATTGAGAGGATCAAATAACATTACGTACATGCACATGCATGTGTGTGTGTTCATTTAACATAGTGCCTGGCTTATAGTAAATGTTCTAGTTCCTTTTGTTTAATCATTGATTTATTAAATTTACTTACTAAATTGTTTCCTAATTCCTTATTATTACTCATTCACTGATTTCTGTAATAATTGCAGAGAGCCTAGAATTAAAAGTATTTTTATTTTAAATTATTATTGTATGATCTCACGCTACCCCTTTGACTTTGTATGTTTCTATGACTAGTTTATAGGATTTTCCTACTTTTCTGAAGTCCAGAAAATGTTCAAGGTTTATTCAGAACTGGTTGGTCAATTCTAAAACTTAGATGTACTCAGTATATTGAATGTCTAATAGTTTTAGTATTAATTGTTCTTGTTAAGTTTCAGTGTCTTTATGCAAATATCTCGTTGTAGGTTTTTAGAAGGTATTGACCCTCTTCCCCCTTGTAATAATGACACAAGGCTAAAGCTGAAATAACTTCATCCTGAATGATTTCTCAATCCTCTAGAAACATTATCTTTAGAATTTCTTTTTTAATTTTAATGTTTTTAATGGATTCAAAATTCTAGTAGGGTGGTAGACAGGAAATAAGACCACTGTCTATATGTTCTTGTAACTTAAACACAGCTTAATGAGAAGAGACACTGTATTATTCAGGCATATAGTAAGTGCTTAGTATTATTAGGTATAGTTATTTTTCCTTTCATTCTAGAAGGAGCTCTAAGGAAAAACTTCTTTAATATCATAGGACATGGAGAAAAAGAAAGACCAGGGAACTTCAAAACAGGATTCATTTTTGTCTTGGGTGGAAAAACTGAATGGTTTCTTTTTCTACCGCATCTTTGTCGATAGCTTTTGTGAAAAAACATGTACTGTAATTTATAGGACTGATTTCTTTACCACATCTTAGTTAATAGCTTTGTGAAAAGCCATGTTTTTAAATTTATAGGACTGATTTCTTTCAGTTAAGTGTCAAAAATGAGTAAGTTTTTTTTCTGCGTAGGTGATTTTGTCACTGAATTCTTTAAAATTTGCTGTCGAAAGGAATCAACTGATGAGATTCTTGGGCGATCCACGTTTGAGGAAGAAGGAAGAGGTGACCTACTTTTTTTCCAGTTATTTTAAAATGTCTAACCCTTTTTCTTTGGCACATTTTCTGGTTACTTTTCTTCTATTTTCTCATTTGAATTAAGTTGGAGAAACAAATTTTGATGGGCTGGATGGCTGCTATTTCTCTTCTGGCTATACCCTTAGCTTAAAACATTAGGTACATTTAATAAATTATTTCTGCCAGAAATGTAAGATATTTTGAAAAGCAGGGTTTTTTTTTTACATCTCCTGGGGAGAAATAATTTGTGTTTCACCTTTGTCAATTATGCATGCATATAAAGCTGAACATGTGCATTAAAATTTTATAATTCTGGGACCATGTAACACTAGTGAAAAGAGTGACTAAAATCTATACAATTATCTCGTTAGTCATCACTTTGACCTGCTAATAAAGTTGATGATGCCATTTGTATTCGTTTCTATTCTCTTTATAGAAATTGCTGACATAACGCATGCTTTGTCAAAGTTGACAGAACCAGCACCAGTTCCAATTCATAAATTATCAGTTTCAAATATGGTACATACTGCAAAGAAGAAAATACGAAAACATAGAGGTGTAGAAGAGTCACCACTGAATAATGATGTCCTCAATACTATTCTCTTGGTAACTAAATGTAGTGTCTTTACATGTTTATATGCCTATTCATTTATTCATTATATATTTTAAGGCCCTTTTATGTAGCAGGTACTAGATCGGGAATAAAAAATAAGTAAAACAAGCCTCCATATTCAGAGTCTGCACATTAACTAGTTAGTGGGAAGAAAGAAAGTAAACAGTAAACTTAATACCTTGTTGCATGTGAGAAGTCTGGCAGAAGGGCTGAGAACACAGCAGAGGATGCATCTGTCTCTGGACAGTGGGAATCAGGGAAGGCTTCATCAAGGGGCACTGGCGTTACATCTTGAAGAGAAGGCTGTAGAAACAGAGGAATGGCATAGGCCTGAGAGAGCATGTTGAGCAGTTTGATATATTTAAGAATGCTTCCCAGGGAGTGGCCCTGGATGAGCCTGGAGAGGTAGCAGGTAACCTGCCTTGATGAAACACTGGACTTTATCTTGCAGCTTAATACCATTTTAAGCAGGTTAGCATGATCAGAACAGTATTTCTGAGAACTTTCTTTCATGACAGTCCAGGAAAAGCTTTATAGGGAGTATTAGAATGGGCTAGGTTATCTCATAGGTATAGTGTAGTGGAACAGGCCCAGCCCAGGAGCCACACACACTGAGGTTTAATTCTGACATACTTTGAATAAGCCATTTAACTTCAGTTTCCTCATCAATGAATGAAACTAATAAAATCTTGGGAGAGTGTTGTGAGGCCAAAAGGACCTTCTGTTATACTGCCCTGGAATACAACAGGCCTTTGATAAATGATAGCTGTTCTTACTGTAGTTGTAGTTATAATTGTACTTCTGGCAATTTGTACATTAAGAGAATCTCGGGAAAAGCCTTCAAGAGTAATGCAGTGAAAACAATACTGGACTTGGAAAGCTGATTTGTTCATCTTTTCCCTGCCATTGATCTGAACAAGACTCATAATCAGATTTTAGGTTTGTATGTCTGTAAGACTGGGCAGTGATACTTAGTTCACATACTCATATGAGACTAGGTTATTGTTTGTAAATTTGATGAAATATGTGGTTTTTTTCCTTCTTCTAAGTTCTTATTCCCTGATGCTGTTACTGAGAAACCATTAGATGGAACTTCCTCAACAGACAATAATAATCCTCAATCAGAGAGTGAAGAATATGTAAGTTGATTTGGAATTCAGTAATAACATATTTAAAACACATTGAATTTCTAGGGTTTGCTATATTTCTAGTTGAGTAGCATAAGGGTCTTTTTAGTTTAAAAATCACCTTACGAAACGAGTGGAGAGCAGGGCCTCCATTCAGATAATGACCTGCTATAGAACATTGGCATAAATATGTATTTTTGGTAGCAAGAACTTTTCTGGGAACAATGGAAAAAAATAACATAAATACTGTGTATGGTTGTAGGATATCCCTTATTTTAGACATTTTGTGGAATCATCAAATTTATGTTTTGCAGCAGATTTTCTCCGTGATTTAAAACTGGACAGTGAGTGGAAAACTCTTTAACAAAGTAAAATGTGTAAAATAAAGTAAATTTTTCATGTTTTTCTTATCCAAGTCTTTCATAAATTGAGAAAAGAAAGTTTTAAATGATAAGTGTAGAGATTTATCAAACTGTTTACAGTAGTTGGGAAGATTTTATAAAAGGAAAAGCAAATGTTTTAAGTTTTCAGTTAATGCAGTTCTGATATCATTTTATGTTCTTGGTTTTGACAAGTGTATACTTATATAATCAAAAGCTTTTTAAAACAACACATGAAGTTTGGAATACATCTTAAAAATTCCACAGAAGATAGCCTCACTAAACTGTAGCCTTACTTTTTTGATCCTTGTAGAAATCCTTGAAAACACGGAATAGCCTAAGAACAATAATTTAAGGAGTATTATTAGACTTTTGATAAAAGCTGGTTTTAGTGGGATATGTTAATTTTGGTATTAAACTCCCCATAATTTTTTATTTTACATGTAAATATGTTAACAAGTTTTGCTTTGCTTCTGTTTCATTAAATTTAGAATCTCTACAATCAGTTCAAATCTGCACCATCTGACAGTTTAACGTATAAATTGGCTTTATGTCTTTGTATGATCAATTTCTACCATGGAGGACTGAAAGGAGTGGCACACCTCTGGCAAGAATTTGTTCTTGAAATGCGTTTCAGATGGGAAAACAACTTTTTGATTCCAGGGTAAAAATTTCAATTTCCATTGTAAAGATAGGATTTTTGTTTTCTAGCAGAATTTGGCTTTTGACCGTTAATTCTTTTCTAGGATGTCTGCCCTAAGAAAGTGGTAAGAAACTTTGGATATAATTTATGTGCAGAAGTATTCACTGCAGAAAGTTTATAATAGGGGAAAAAGTAAAATAATCTAAGTATCAAATATAAAAGAATGGTCAAATTAATCATGATATCCCTTATAGTGGAAAGTTATGGATCCATTATAAGTTTCTTTCCTTAAGTGTCTCTAATAACACAGAAAATTATCATATTATTTGCAGTAAAGTAGAATATAGTGTCAGGTGTACTGATTGCTTTCAATTATGCTGATACTTATATACAGAAAAATAATTGGAAAGAAATATAGCCAAATGTTAAGTTTTTTTTCTCATATATGAAATTATATCTTTATTTTATTTTCTTTCATTTGTGTATTTCCTAAATCTTCTGTAGTGAACATACATTTTTGTAGCTGGAGGGAAAACCTGTAGAGTTCATAAGTTCAGATATTAAACATTACCTGTAATTTTTTTGTATAATTTATATTGGCATTTCACTTAACAAATAGGAGAGTTTAGTTGACACATATGTCAATATTGCTTAAGTTACTGCTCATCTATCCATGCTAAGAAAGGAGAATCATTATATGAGTAATATAAAATGCTGAGTGAGCCATTTTATTATATTATTATATCTTATCTTATTTTGCCAGTCTCTGCTTAGCTAGAATCATTCTTGGCTGATTACTAGGAGCCTGGTGGTTTAATACAAGGCAGTCCAGGCTCCTCACGGCAGCAGAAAGGTGGAGGGCGATGATTTTTATGGTAATAATCCACTGTAATTAAGAATTGAGTATGTAGTCTAATCTATTTTGTATGGTGTTAAATACTGTATGCTAGCTACTTCCTGGGGTGGATTTAGAGATGTTTTTCATTTTAAATTTCTGTTAGCTTGAGAGCTATCATTCATTTGCTATGATGTTTTGAAATATCTATTGCTGTTGGTGATTTGTGGGCTAGGAGGATAAGAAAATTCTGATCTTTTAATCTCATTTGGTCCATCTCAGTTACCATACCTATAGAAATCTACTTTTAATTTCTTTTTTTTAATGTTTTAACTAATCTTTTTTTAATTTTTATTTTGGTATCTTTAATATACAATCACATTAGCAACATTGTGGTTACTAGATTCCCCCCATTATCAAGTCCCCACCACATACCCCATCACAGTCACTGGCCATCAGTGTAGTAAGATGCTACAGAAACACTACTTGTCTTCTCTGTGCTATACTGCCTTCCCCGTGACAGCCCTCTAATGTTATGTGTGCTGATCATAATGCCCTTATTCCCCTTATGACTCCCTTCCCACCCACCATCCCCATTCCCTTTCCCTTTGGTAACTGTTAGTCTATTATTGGGTTCTGTGAGTCTGCTGCTGTTTTGTTCCCTCAGTTTTTGCTTCGTTATTATACTCCACAGATGATTGAAATCATTTGGTGCTTGTCTTTCTCCACCTAACTTATTTCATTGAGCATAATACCCTCTAGCTCCATCTGTGTTGTTGCAAATGGTAGGATTTGTTTTCTTCTTATGGCTGAATAATATTCCATTGTGTATATGTACCACCTCTTCTTTATCCATTCATCTACTGATGGACACTTATGTTGCTTCCATTTCTTGGCTATTGTAAATAGTGCTATGATAAACATAGGGGTGCATATGTCTTTTTCAAACTGGGCTGCTGCATTCTTAGGGTAAATTCCTAGGAGTGGAATTCCTGCGTCAAATGGTATTTCTATTTTAGTTTTTTGAGGAACCTCCATACTGCTTTCCACAATGGATAAACTAATTTACATTCCCACCAGCAGTGTAGGAGGGTTCCCCTTTTTCAACATCCTCGCCAACATTTGTTGTTCTTTGTCTTTTGGATGGTGGCCATCCTAACTGGTGTGAGGTAATATCTCATTGTGGTTTTAATTTGCATTTCTCTGATGATCAGCGATGTGGAGCATCTTTTCATGTGTGTGTTGGCCATCTGAATTTCTTCTTTGGAGAAGTGTCTGTTCAGATTCTCTGCTCATTTTTTAATTGGATTATTTGCTTTTTGTTTGTTGAGGTGCGTGAGCTCTTTATTTTGGATGTCAACCCCTTATCGGATATGTCAGTTATGAATATATTCTCCCATACTGTAGGATGCCTTTTTGTTCTACTGATAGTGTCCTTTTCTGTACAGAAGGTTTTTAGTTTGATATAGTCCTACTTGTTCATTTTTGCCTTTATTTCCCTTGCCCAAGGAGATATGTTCAAGAAAAAGTTGCTCATGTTTATATTCAAGAAAGTTTTGCCTGTTTTTTTCTAAGAGTTCTATGGTTTCATGACTTACATTCAGGTCTTTGATCCATTTCGCATTTACTTTTGTGTATGGAGTTAGACAGAAATCGAGTTTTATTCTCTTGAATGTAGCTGTCCAGTTTTGGCAACACCACTTGTTGAAGAGGCTGTCATTTCCCCATTGTATATCCATGGCTCCTTTATTGTATATTAATTGACCATATGTGCTTGGGTTAATATCTGGAATCTCTATTCTGTTCCACTGGTCTATGGGTCTGTTCTTGTGCCAGTACCAAATTGTCTTGATTACTGTGGCTTTGTAGTAGAGCTTGAAGTTGGGAAGCCAGATCCCTCCTGCTTTTTCTTCCTTCTCAGGATTGTTTTGGCTTTTCAGGGTCTTTTGTGGTTCCATATGAATTTTAGAACTATTTGTTCCAGTTTGTTGGAGAATGCTGTCAGTATTTTGATAGGGATTGCACTGAATCTGTAGATTGCTTTAGGCAGGATGGCCATTTTGACAATATTAATTCTTCGTAGCCAAGAGCATGGCATAAATTCCCATTTATTAGTATCCTCTTTAATTTCTCTCAAATGTGTCTTGTAGTTTTTAGGGTATAGGTCTTGGACTTCTTTGGTTAAGTTTATTCCTAGGTATTTTATTCTTTTTGATGCAATTGTGAATGGTATTGTTTTCCTTATTTCTCTTTCTGTTACTTCATCATTAGTGTATAGGAATGCAACCGATTTCTGTGTATTAATTTTGTATCCTGCAACTTTGCTCAATTCAGATATTCTAATAGTTTTGGAGTGGATTCTTTAGGGTTTTTTATGTACAATATCATGTTATCTGCAAACAGGGACAGTTTGACTTCTTCCTTACCAATCTGGATACCTTTTATTTCTTTGTGCTTTCTAATTGCTGTGGCTAGGACCTCCAGGACTGTGTTGAATAAAAGTGGGGAGAGTGGGCATCCTTGTCTTTTTCCTGATGTTACAGAAAAAGCTTTTAGCTTTTCACTGTTAAGTATGATTTTTGCTGTGGGTTTGTCATATATGGCCTTTGTTATGTTGAGGTACTTGCCCTCTATACCCATTTTGTTGAGAGTTTTTATCATGAATGGATGTTGAATTTTGTCAAATGCTTTTTCAGTATCTGTGGAGATGATCATGTGATTTTTTGATCATGTGATTTTTGTCCTTTTTATTGAGATAGTGGAAGATGTTGATGGATTTTCGAATGTTGTACCATCCTTGCATCCCTGGGATGAATCCTCATTTTCATTTCTTAACAATGTGGCTAAAGTTTTTAGTAGCATAAAAAAATATGCATATCTAAAGCAGTTTTACTAAATCTAAGCTTTCTTTTTTTTCCTACCACTCTATTTGATAGATTAGCAAGTGGACCCCCAGATCTAAGATGTTGTTTACTACATCAGAAACTACAGGTAAATTTCTCAGTGACAGTATGTGAATGTGGTCTTGATTCAATTGCGGTTTCTTTTAATACTGAATATAGTAGTGGATTATAAGGTCTTTTCATTGTGCTGTTGTAGGTTACTTGTAGTCACTGTCATTAACAAGGTCCAGGAAAGGGGTGGAGAATGAAAAGTAAATATTAAGTCAGTGGATATTTGTTTTACTGTAACTAATTCAAATATAAATACTATTTCTGTTTTCTTAAAAGATGTTAAATTGTTGTATTGAAAGAAAGAAGGCACGTGATGAGGGGAGAAAGACAAGTACTTCAGATAACGTGACTAATACATATCCAGGGGATGCTGGAAAAGGTGGAGACCAGCTGGGGCCAGATAATCTAAGAGATACAGATAAGGAAAAGGGAGAGGTGGGAAAATCTTGGGATTCTTGGAGTGACAGCGAAGAAGAATTTTTTGAATGCCTAAGTGATACTGAAGACCTTAAGGGAAATGGACAAGAGAGTGGCAAGAAAGGAGGACCTAAGGAGATGGCAAATTTAAAGCCAGAAGGACGACTCCATCAGCATGGGAAACTCACACTACTACACAGTGGTGAACCTCTCTACATTCCAGTAACCCAGGTGGGACATGGACTGGCTCTTTAAGTTTTATAGTTTTTTTATGTTGTTATCTGTATATCTTAATCCTTGTTGGAGGTGGTTGCTCTGGGTAAGGATGGTTTTTAAACAGTCTGTTTTCAAAGATCTGAGATTTCAAATCTAAAAATTTTCGACTTTTAGGTCTACTCTTTCTGAAATTGATAAATGTTTTGAATTTTAACTAGTTTTTGTTGAAAGTTTATGCATAAGTTTTTGCATAAGTAATACATGAATACATTTTGTTGTGAAAAACTCAAAATGCAGAAAAAGTGAAACGCTACCATCCACTAATTCAACTTCCACCCGTAGAAGTAACCACTGTTACTGCCTTGGTTTATAATTTCTTATACCTGTTTCTGTGCATTTATGTACATATGTGTGTGCATATGGTACATAGTTTTGTGGATTCCTTTTTGTTTTTAAATGTGTGCATTAGTATGCAACTTTTTGTTTAACCTAGGATGTCTTGAAGATCTTTCCATGTTATTATAGAGATCTACTTCATTTCTTTTTAATTGCTGTATAATGTTCCACAGCATGGCACAGCCATAATGTACAGTATATGTTACTTGTGTTTGCTGTTATTGTGCTATTGTATAAACTTTTCTGATTTTTTGTGTATTGTGATTTAACATAGAAGTATTTCTCTAAGGAAGAAAATAAGAAATGGAATTGCCATATAAACACATAAAAGTCTGTACCTGTTTTATACTGTCAATGGTGAATATAGTAAGGGAATACCATTTCCTTCCCAGCTTTCGTTTCTCACTTCCTTCCTCAAACACGTATTGAGACCCTAATATATGACAGCCACTGTTATAGATCTTGGGAGTTCAGTAGCAGACTAGACAGTTAAGTTGTTGTGCTCATGGTACTTATATTCATATTTTCTTTAATTTTTGATAAACAATTGACAATACCTGTCATATAAATTTTTGCCAATATGATTGGCAAAAGTAATATCTCAGTGTTTTAGATTGTATTTCCCTGATTTTTTTTTTCATGGAAGTTCATTGTTTTATTTGTAATAGCTAAAAATTTGAAACAACTCAAATTTCCATCTACAAGGGAATAGTTCAACTGTGGTATGACCATATACTGGAGCACCATTCAGCAATAAAAGTGTTGACACTCACACAAAGTGTTGATACACAGAACAAAATGAATGAATCTCAGAATCACTATGCTGAGACAAAGAAAGCAAATTCCTGATCCCTTCCCCCCAAAGAAGAGTACATACTGTATAACTCCATTTATATTCCATTTTAGAACGAAAGTGCCAACTAGTCTATAGGGACAGAGAGCAGATCAGTGGTTTCCTGTGGGCAGGGGTCGAGGGAATTCAGTGACAAAGGGGCACAAGAAAACTTTTGGTGGTTATGGAAATAGTTGCTGTGCTTTCTGAAGTTTGGTTTTCATGAGTATGTATGTGTATATATATATATCAAAACTGACCAAACTGTACATTTTTAACATCTGCAGTTTTTTTACTTCAATTATACCTATATAAATTTATAAAAATCTTTTTAAAACATTTAAAATTAATCTATATCCTTGGAAGCCAGAACAGTGGCTCCATCTGGGGAGAGTAGTGACTGGAATGGGACAGAGGCATCTTTTGGGGGCTGATAAAGTTCTTTGTTTTCAGCTGGGTGCTGGATACACAGGTATTTTCACATTATTAAAATTTATTGAAAACATTTACTATTTGTGAACTTTCCCATATGTTTATTATATATCAATAAAAACATGGGGTTTTTTTGTCTTTTTTTTTAATTAAGGTATCATTGATATACAATCTTATGCTCAGGTTTCACATGAGCAACATTGTGGTTACTACATTCCCCCCCATTATCAAGTGCCCAACACACCCCATTACAATCACTATCCATCACCATAGTGAGATGCTATAGAGTCACTACTTGTCTTCTCTGTGCTATACTTCCTTCCCCATGCACCCCCTATATTAGGTGCGCTAATCATACTACCCCTTAATCCCCTTCTCCTCCCTTCCCTCCTACCCTCCCCATCCCCTTTCCCTTTCCTAACTGCTAGTCCATTTTTGGGTTCTGTGAGTCTGCTGCTGTTTTGTTCCTTCAGTTTTTGCTTTGTTGTTATACTCCACAGATGATTGAAATCATTTGGTACTTGTCTTTCTCCACCTGGCTTATTTCACTGAGCATAATACCTTCTAGCTCCATCCATGTTGTTGGAAATGGTAGGATTTGTTTTCTTCTTATGGCTGAATAATTTTCCATTGTGTATACATACCACCTCTTCTTTATCCATTCATCTACTGATGGACACTTATGTTGCATCTATGTCTTAGCTATTGTAAATAGTGCTGCGATAAACATAGGGGTGCATATGTCTTTTTGAATCTGTGATACTGTTTTCTTAGGGTAAATACCTAGGAGTAGAATTCCTGGGTCAAATGGTATTTCTATTTTTAGTTTTTTGAGGAACGCCCATATTACTTTCCACAATGGTTGAAATAATTTACATTCCCACCAACAGTGTAGGAGAGTTCCTCTTTGTCCACATCCTCCCCAGCATTTGTTGTTGCTTGTCTTTTGGATGTTGGCCATCCTAACTGGTGAGAGGTGATAGCTCATTGTGGTTTTAATTTGCATTTCTCTGATGATTAGCGATGTGGAGCATCTTTTCATGTGCCTGTTGACCATCTGAATTTCTTCTTTGGAGAAGTGTCTGTTCAGATCCTCTGCTCATTTTTTAATTGGATTATTTGCTTTTTGTTTGTTAAGGTGCATGAGCTCTTTATTTTGGATGTCAACCCCTTATCGGATATGTCAGTTACGAATATATTCTCTCATACTGTAGGATGCCTTTTTGTTCTACTGATGGTGTCCTTTTCTGTACAGAAGCTTTTTAGTTTGATATTGTCCCACTTGTTCATTTTTGCTTTTGTTTCCTTTTCACGAGGAGATATGTTCATGAAAAAGTTGCTTGTGTTTATATTCAAGAGATTTTTGCCTATGTTTTTTTCTAAGAGTTTTACATTTTCATGACTTACATTCAGGTCTTTGATCCATTTCGAGTTTACTTTTGTGTATGGAGATAGACATAATCCAGTTTCATTTTCTTGAATGTAGCTGTCCAGTTTTGGCAGCACCACTTGTTGAAGAGGCTGTCATTTCCCCATTGTATGTCCATGGCTCCTTTATCATATATGAATTGACCATATATGCTTGGGTTTGTATCTGTGTTCTCTATATTTTGTTTCGTTGATCTATGGGTTTGTTCTTATGCCACTACCAAATTGTCTTGATTATTGTGGCTTTGTAGTAGAGCTTGAAGTTGGGGAACATAATCCCCCCCACCTTATTCTTCCTTCTCAGGATTGTTTTGGCTATTCAGGGTCTTTTGTGGTTCCATATGAATTTTAGAACTATTTGGTCTAGTTCATTGAAGAATGCTGTTGGTATTTTGATAGGGATTGCATTGAATCTGTAGATTGCTTTAGGCACGATGACCATTTTGACAATATTAATTCTTTCTATCCAAGAGCCTGGATGTATTTCCATTTATTAGTGTCTTCTTTAATTTCTCTTAAGAGTGTCTTGTAATTTTCAGGGTACTGGTCTTTCACTTCCTTTTTTCGGTTTATTCCTAGGCATGTTATTCTTTTTGTTGCAATTGTGAATGGATTTGATTTCCTGATTTCTCTTTCTGCTGCTTTGTCGTTGGTATAAAGAAATGCAACAGATTTCTGTATATTGAGTGTGTATCCTGCAACTTTGCTGAATTCAGTTATTAGTTCTAGTAGTTTGGGAGTGGATTCTTTAGGGGTTTTTATGTACAGTATCATGTCATCTGCATACAGTGACAGTTTGACTTCTTCCTTACCAATCGGGATGCTTTTTATTTCTTTGTGTTGTCTGATTGCCGTGGCTAGGACCTCTAGTACTATGTTGAATAAAAGTGGGAGAGTGGGCATCTTTGTCTTGTTCCCAGTCTTAGAGGAAAATCTTTCAGCTTTTCACTGTTAAGTATGATGTTAGCTGTGGGTTTGTCTTATATGGCCTTTATTATGTTGAGGTACTTGCCCTCTATGCCCATTTTCTTGAGAGTTTTTATCATGAATGTGTGGTAAATTTTGTCAAATGCTTTTTCAGCATCTACAGAGATGATCACGTGATTTTTCTTTTTATTGATGTGATGGATGAAACTGATGGATTTTGAAATGTATCATGATTTATGATCTTTTTGATTGATTTTTGACTTCAGTTTGCTAATATTTTAAGTAATTTTACATATTTGCTTATGAGGGATATTGGTGTATAATTTTGTTTTTTTTTTGTGGTGTCTTTGCTTGGTTTTGGTACTAGAGTAGTGCTGGCTTCCTAGAATGAGTTTGGAAGTATTCCATCCTTTTTTACTCTTTGGAAAACTTTAAGGTGGATGTGTATTAGGTCTTCACTAAGTGTTTTATAAAATTCAGCGGTGAAGCCATCTCATCCAGTGGTTTGTTCTTGGGTAGTTTTTTATTACTGATTCAATTTCATTGCTGTTAATTGGTCTGTTCAGATGTTCTGTTTCTTTCTGGGTCAGTCTTGGAAGCTTGTATTTTTCTAGAAAGTTGTCCATTTGTTCTAGGTTATCCATTTTCTTAGCATATAATTTTTCATTGTATTCTCTAATAATTCTTTGTATTTCTGTGGTGTCTGTGGTTATTTTTCCTCTCTCATTTCTGATTCTGTTTATGTGCATATACTCTTATTTTTTTTCTTGATAAGTCTGGCTAGGGGTTTATCTATTTCGTTTATATTCTCAAAGGACTAGTTCTTGGTTTCATTAGTTCTTTCTATTGTTTTATTCTTCTCAATTTTATTTATTTTTTCTCTGATCTTTATTATGTCTTTCCTTCTCCTGACTTTGGGCCTCATTTGTTCTTCTTTTTCTAGTTTCATTAATTGTGAATTTATATTGTACATTTGGGATTTTTCTTCCTTCTGTAGAAGCAGTCCTGCAGAAGTTGGGGTGGTGAGCTGTTGTTTTCATATGTCTCCATATATTCCTTGATATCTGTTTTAATTTGGTCTTTGATCGTTTGATTATTTAGGAGCATGTTGTTAAGCCTCCATGTGTTTATGAGCCTTTTGGTTTTCTTCGTACAATTTATTTTTAATTTTATATCTTTGTGATCTGAGAAGTTGGTTGGTACAATTTCCATGTTTTTTTAATTTGCTGTGGCTCTTTTTGTGGCCTAGCATGTGATCTATTCTTGAAAATTGTCCATGTGCACTGGAGAAGAATGTGTATCCTGTTGCTTTTGGGTGGAGTGTTCTGTAGATGTCTGTTAGGTCCATCTGTTCTAATGTGTTGTTCCGTGCCTCTGTCTCCTTACTTATTTTCTCTCTGGTTGATCTGTCCTTTGGAGTGAGTGGTGTGTTGAAGTCTCCTAAAATGTATGCATTGCATTCTATTTCCCCCTTTAATTTTGTTAGTATTTGTTTCACATATGTAGGTGCTCCTATGTTGGGTGCATAGATATTTATAATGGTTATATCCTCTTTTTTGACTGACCCCTTTATCATTCTATAATGTCCTTCTTTGTCTGTTATTACTTTCTTTGGTTTGAAGTCTTTTATATCTGATCCAAGTATTGCAACTCCCACTGTTTTCTATTGTTTTCCTGAAATGTATATTGCCATCCCTTCACTTTTAGTCTTTGTGTGTCTTTGGGTATGAAGTGAGTCTCTTGTAGGCAGCATATAGATGGGTCTTGATTTTTATTTGGTGCATTCAGACCATTTATATTTAGGATGATTTTCATTAGATATGTACTTTTTGCCATTGCATGCTTGGATTCATGGTTACCAAAAGTTTAAGGGCAGCTTCTTTATTATCTAGCAGTCTAAATACAATCTGAATATTCTGGGGTTTTTTTTTTTCACCTTTTTCTTCCTCTTCCACTCTTTATATGTTAGGTGTCATATTCTGTACTCTTTGTGAATCCCTTGACTGACTTTGTGGGTAGCTGATTTAATTTTGCTTTTGGTTAGTAATTCATTATTTTACTTCCTTTACTGTGGTTTTATTTTCTCTGGTACACCTATTTATCCTTAGGAACACTTCTGTCTAGAGCAGTCCTTTTAAAATACACTGTAGAGACGGTTTGTGGGAGTTAAATTCCCTCAACTTTTGCTTATCTTGATATTGTTTAATCCCTTTTTCAAATTTAAATAAT
Source organism: Smutsia gigantea (assembly GCA_032199065.1). NCBI lineage: Eukaryota > Metazoa > Chordata > Mammalia > Pholidota > Manidae > Smutsia > Smutsia gigantea. The sequence goes on from JAVSCE010010273.1 coordinate 95,483, forward strand.
AATCTTTCCAGGTTGAGTATTCTTGGTTCAAGGCCCTTCTGTTTTATTGCATTAAATATATCATGCCACTCCCTTCTGGCCTGTAAGGTTTCTGTTGAGAAGTCGGATGATAGTCTAATGGTTTTTCCTCTGTAGGTGATCTTTTTTGACTCTCTGGCTGCTTTTAATAGTCTATCCTTGTTCTTAGTCTTTGCCATTTTAATTATTATGTCTTGGTGTTGTCTTCCTTGAGTCCCTAGTGCTGGGAGATCTGGGCACCTCAGTGGCCTGAGAGATTATTTCCTTTCCCATATTTGGGAAGTTTTCAGTGATTATTTCTTCAAAGACACTCTCTATCCTTTTTTCTCTCTTCTTCTGGTACCCGTATAATGCGAATATTGTTCCCTTTGAGTTTTTCACACAGTTCTTTTAATATTTTTTCATTTCTAGAGATCCTTTTTTCCCTCTGTGCCTCAGCTTCTTTGTATTTCTGTTCTCTAATTGTTATTTCATTTGCTGTCTTCTCTACCTCATCTAATCTGTTTTTAATTTCCTCCATTGTATGTTTCATTTCAGCTACTGTATTTTTTAAGGTGTCTATCTCCTTCCTCAGTTTGTCACTTAGCTCTTGAATATTTTTCTGTAGCTCCAGTAGCATACTTATGACTCTTGTTTTTAAATCTCTTTGATGAAGATTGATGATGTTAGTTTCACTCATCCCTCTTTCTGGTGTTTGCAGGATTTTGGATTGAGCAAGGTTCTTCTGCCTTTTCATAATCCTATTGAATAGTGAGAAATATTAGGTGTGTGTATTTGGCACCCTCTAGTGCACAGAAGCTCTGCTCTTCGGGGCTTCCAGTACCTGGAGCAATGGCAGTGGTCACAGGTGAGCGGTGACGATGCTTACCCTAAAGAGCAAGCTCTTTCCTGCTTCCCCACTGCTAATAGCAGCGCCTCTGGGTTAAGACCGTAATCTGCTGTATGTGGAGCTTCCCTTTTGCTGGCCTGGAGTGATGGTGGGTTTCGCAGGCTAGCATCGCCAATGCCTTATGGAAGGACAAAGCCCTTTCCTGCTTGCTGTCCTCAGTGCCTGCCTCTGCTATGTGGGCCAGTGTGCCACGTGCAGGGAGCAGCCTCTGTGTTTATCCCCTAAGCTTCCATAGGCGGGATTGCCCTCCGGCTGGCTTGTAGTGATGTCAGGGGTCACAGACGAGTGGCACCCATGCCTGTAGGGAGGACAATGCCCTTCCCTGCTTCTCAGCCGCAGTGCCTGCCTCCGCTGTCAGGGCCAGTGAGCTGTGTGCAGGGAGCAAACTCTGGGTTAAGGCCCTAAACTGCTGTAGGCGGGGCTGCCCTTCGGTTGGCCTGGAGAAGTGGCAGGGTTGCAGATCAGTGGCGCCAGTGCCTGCTTGGAGGACAGAGCCCTTTCCTTCTTCCTGGCCACAGTACCTGCCTCCGCTGTCATGGCCAGTTAGCCGCATGGAGGAAGCAGCCTCTGCGTTAAGCCTGTGTAGTTGCCATAGGTGGGGCTGCCCTTCAGCTAGCCTGGAATGATGGCAGGGCTCGCAGGCGAGTGGTGCCAGTGCCTTCCGGGAGGACAAAGCCCATTCCTGCTTCCTGGCAGCAGTGCCTGCCTCTGCTTTCAGGACCAGTGAGCTGTTCACAGGGGGCAGCCTCTGCATTAAACCATGTAGTTACTGTAGGCGGGTCTGCCCTCCAGCTAGCCTGGCGCGATGGTGGGGGCACCAGTTTTGCGCACAGGTGCCAGCGGGGAGAAAGGAGCAGCAGGCTGCTTATTGTGGTGGGGGCCTCAGGGCTGCGTTTCCTGCCAGGGGGATGGAGTGCCAGAAGCTCCTCAAAGTTCCCAACCTGCTGGGCTGAGAATGCCAGGACGATTTGTCCACCTTTTCCTTCTCCTGAATCCTTGCCCCTTTAGCAGCCCTCTCACTGTTGGGAAGTCTTTCAAAGCGCTCACCTTTCTTTTGTCCCAGGGCAGCAGGTTTTGAGATCCTGTTCACCACACGTGGCTGGAGTCTCAGTCTCTGACTTTGGTTTTCAGCCCCTCTAATCCGCAGAGCACCATGCAGTGTGGGTTTGTGCTCCTGGAGGAGATCTCTAGGGCTGGGTATTTAGCAGTCCTGGGCTTCTTCTCCCTCGAGGCTCTGATTCTCTTCCTCCTGTTGTGAGCTGGGGTTGGGGGAGTGCCTGGGTCCCACCGGGTTGCAGCCTACCCTTTTCTGTGAGATGTTCTCTTTTCCCAGATGTAGACTGGCTGGTGCAATCTTATTTGTGGTCACTCTTTTACGAATAGTTGTATTTGCTGTATTTTCATATATGTGGTTTTGGGAGGAGATTTCTGCCTCACTTCTCACGCCACCATCTTTTTTCCCGGTACTTTATTTCCCTGATTTTTGATGACTCTAGGCATCTTTTAAAGTTTATTGGCCATTATTTCCTATGAATTGCCTACTATTTTTCTTTTAAGTTGCTATCCTGTTATTGATTTATATGAATCCTTTATATTTTAGATTAAAATCCTGTTATATATTGTATGTTTTCTTCTAGTCATTAAAAAATACATTTATTTTATTTATTTTAGTTAATGTATAAAATTCACAGATCTTAAATGTACAGCTTTGTGAGGTTTTTCATATTTAAAAACTCATGTTAATGCCACCCAATAAAATATAGAAAATTCCCCTCATCCTAGAACAGTACTGATCAGTATCACTTTCTGTGAAGATGAAAATGGAAATTTTCCATCCCTGCTAATACTATAGCCATTAGCTTTATGTGGCTGTTGATGCCTGAAATGTGGCTCATGCAATTGAGGAACTGAATTTTTTATTTAATTTATTTAAATAGCCAGATTTATTGGATAGCATAGCCGAGTACTCCCTTCCAGGTAAAGAGTTTTCTTTTTCTTTTCTTTTTTTATAAGTTATTTTTTATTGAAGTGTAGTTGATATACAATATTATATTGGTTTCAAGTAAGCAACAAAGTGATTCATAGGTAATGCTTTTTCTCTTTTTCTCATTTTTGTTACTGTAGGTTAGTTGTGTCAGATTTTGAACCTCAAGTGGAATCGTACTTTGCTTATTCGTACATAAATGTCATCATGCATTGTGTACTCTCATGAGCTTTTTCATGTACCATGTGTAAGATTCATCTATGTTGTTGCATGTATCAGTATTTGTGTGTGTGTTTTATTACTTGTAGTATTCTATGATTATGCCACAATTATCCATTCATCTGTTGGTGGAATTTGGGTTGTTTACAATTCGAGTGAATATAAATACATGAACATTCTTTTAAGTGTCTTTTGGTGTATATAGGCAATCATTTCCTTCTGGATAAATTCCTAAGAGTAGGATTGTTGGATAATATGGTAGAAATATGTTTTAGCTTTATTTGATAGTGCTTAACAGTCTCCTAAAGTGGTTGAGCTAATTCACATGACCTCCAACAGTGTATATAATAATTGTAGTTTATTCAGTGTAATCCCTGAGATTTGATAAGTCATAGGTCCTCAACACCATTCTCAAGTTGACGATTTACTTGAAGGACTCACAGGACTCAGCATATCGTCATGCTCATGGCTATAATTGATTACAGCAAAGGGATAGAAAGTAAAAATAGTGAAAGGAGGTGGCCAGTGGGGCAAAGATCAGAAGATAGCAAGCACAAGCTTCTGAGTTCCCTCCTAGTGTAGTCATGCAGGATGTGCCTAATGGCTCTCGCAACAAATCATGACCACATGAGAAGTGTTGCCTACCAAGAAAACTTATTAGATGCTGAGTGCTCAGGGTTTTTATTGAGGGCTGGTTGCATGGGCACCCTCTGCCTAGCATACCAAAATTCTGGACCCCACAGGAAAAGAAGGTGTTCAGCATAAATTACATTGAGACACAGTGAGCCATTTTTATCAGTTTTGAGTATGTTGGGGACCCTGCTATAAAATCAGATGCCAACCAAGGGCCAACTTTGCAAACAACCCTTTCTGAGGATTGCAATCTGAGGCCTGTTATGATAATTATTCTCTGCACACTTGATAATTTCAGTTATTTTAATCTTTGCTTTTCTTGGGGGTATGTAGTAGTAGCTCATGTTTTTATATTTTCCTGATATATAGTAATACTGAACACACTTTCATATATTTATTGCCAATTTGAGTAAGTGCATATTCAAGGCTTTTGCCTGTTTTTTAAAAGTTAGTTGTCATTTTTCTTAATGCTTTTTAGGCATTCTTCATATATTCTGGATATTAGTCCTTAGTCAGATATATGTTTTACAAATAATTTCTCTCAGTGTGTGGCTTATCTGTTTGCTTTCTTAACGATGGATTTTGTTGAACAGGCATCGTTAATTTTAATAAACCCCATCTACCAGTATTTCCTTTAGGTGGATAGTGCTTTTGTCTTCCACTTAAGAAACCCTTAACTACTCCAAATGTTCTGGAGATATTCTCTTATGTTTTTTTAAGGAAGCTTTAGTTATATCTAGCACATTTATGTTTGTGATCCACCTATAACTGACTGTGTTTGGTATGAAAAAGAGGTTAAGATTCTATTTTTTCCTGTAAGGAAATAAGTTGTGTTCCAACACCATTATTCAAACATTCTATCAACAGAGTGACAATGATGTCTTTGTTGTAAATCATGTGATTCTATCTATGTTGGTCTATTTCTCGACTATTTATTCTGTTCTATTAGTCTTTTTGTCTAATGTTGTGCCAATAATAGACTATCTTTATTACTGTAATTTTATAATATGTCTTTCTGTCTTGTAATATTAATTTCTTTGTTCTTCAAGATTATTTTGACTATCCTTTGCATTTTTTAAATTTATTTTTTATTTTTTATAATTTATCTTGGTATCAATGTACAATTACATGTGCAATATTATGGTTATTAAACTACCCCCTTCATCAGCTCCCCCCCACCAACCCCATTACAGTCACTGTCCATCAGCATAGTGAGATGCTATAGAATCACTATTTGTCTTCTCTGAGTTGTACGGCCCTCCTCATGCCCCGACAACATTACATCTGCTAATCGTAATGCCCTTTTTCCCTCTTATCCCTCTCTTCCCACCCATTTTCCCCAGTCCCTTTCCCTTTGGTAACTATTAGTCCGTTCTTGGGTTCTGTGAGTCTGCTGCTGTTTTGTTCCTTCAGTTTTTTTCTTTGTTCTTATACTCCACATATGAGTGAAATCATTTGATACTTGTCTTTTTCGGCTTGGCTTATTTCACTGAGCATAATACCCTCTAGCTCCATCCATGTTGTTGCAAATGGTAGGATTTGTTTTCTTCTTATGGCTGAATAATATTCCATTGTGTATATGTACCACATCTTCGTTATCCATTCATCTGCTGATAGACACTTATGTTGCTTCCATTTCTTGGCTATTGTAAATAGTGCTGCAATAAACATAAGGGTGCATATGTCTTTTTCTACCTGGGCTGCTGTAGTCTTAGGGTAAATTCCTAGGAGTGGAATTCCTGGGACAAATGGTATTTCTATTTTGAGTTTTTTGAGGAACCTCCATACTGCTTTCCACAATGGTTGAACTAATTTGCATTCCCACCAGCAGTATAGGAGGGTTCCCTTTTCTCCACATCCTCACCAACATTTGTTGTTGTTTCTGTTTTGGATGTTGGCCATCCTCACTGATGTGAGGTGATATCTCATTGTGGTTTTAATCTACAGTTCTCTGATGATTAGCGATGTGGAGCATCTTTTCATGTGCCTGTTGGCCATCTGAATTTCTTCTTTGGAGAAGTGTCTATTCATGTCCTCTGCCCATTTTTAATTGAATTATTTGCTTTTTGTTTGTTAAGGTGTGTGAGTTCTTTATATATTTTGGATGTCAACCCCTTATCAGATATATCATTTATGAATATATTCTCCCATACTGTAGGATGTCTTTTTGTTCTACTGATGGTGTCCTTTGCTGTACAGAAGCTTTTCAGCTTGATATAGTCCCACTTGTTCATTTTTGCTTTTGTTTGCTTTGCCCGGGGAGATATGTTCATGAAGAAGTCGCTCATGTTTATGTCTAAGAGAATTTTGCCTCTGTTTTTTTCTAAGAGTTTTATGGGTTCATGACTTACATTCAGGTCTTTGATCCAATTTGAGTTTACCTTTGTGCATGGGGCTAGACAGTAGTCCAGTTTCATTCTCTTACCTGTAGCTGTCCAGTTTTTCCAACACTAGCTGCTGAAGAGGCCGTCATCTCTCCATTGTATATCCAAGGCTCCTTTATCAAATATTAATTGACTGTATATGTTTGGGTTAATGTTTGGATTTTCTATTCTGTTCCACTGTTTTTGGGTCTGTGGGTCTGTTTTTGTGCCAATACCAAATTGTCTTGATTACTGTGGCTTTGTAGTAGAGCTTGAAGTCAGGGAGCGTAATTCCCCCTATTTTATTCCTCCTCCTCAGGATTGCTTTGGCTATTCGGGGTCTTTTGTGGTTCCATATGAATTTTAGAATTATTTGTTCCAGTTCATTGAAGAAAGCTGTTGGTAGTTTGATAGGGATTGCGTTGAATCTGTAGATTGCTTTAGGTAGTAGAGGCATTTTGACAATATCTATTCTTCCTAGCCAAGGGCATGGGATGAATTTCCATTTCTTAGTGTCCTCTTTAATTTCTCTTAGGAATGTCTTGTAGTTTTCAGAGTACAGGTCTCTCACTTCCTTCGTTAGGTTTATTCCTGGGTATTTTATTCTTTTTGATGCAATTGTGAATGGAATTGTTTTTCTGATTTCTTTTTCTGTTAGTTCATCGTTAGTGTATAGGAAAGCAACAGATTTCTGAGTGTTAATTTTGTATCCTGCAACTTTGCTGAATTCAGATATTAGTTCTAGTAGTTTTGGAGTGGAGTCTTTAGGGTTTTTTATGTACAATAGCATGTCATCTGCAAATAGTGACAATTTGACTTCTTCTTTACCAATCTGGATGCCTTGTATGTCTTTGTTTTGGCTGATTGCCGTGGCTAGGACCTCCAGTACTATGTTGAATAAACAGTGGAGAGAGTGGGCATCCCTATCTTGTTCCCGATCTTAGATGAAAAGCTTTCAGCTTCTCGCTGTTAAGTATGATGTTAGCTGTGGGTTTGTCATATATGGCCTTTATGATGTTGAGGTACTTATTGTCTATACCCATTTTATTGAGAGTTTTAATCATGAATGGGTGCTGAATTTTATCAAATGCTTTTTCAGCATCTATGGAGATGATCATGTGGTTTTTGTTCTTCTTTTTGTTGATGTGGTGGATGATGTTGATGGATTTTCGAATGTTGTACCATCGTTGCATCCCTGGGATGAATCGCACTTGATCATGGTGTATGATCCTCTTGATGTATTTTTTAATTCGGTTTGCTAATGTTTTGTTGAGTATTTTTGCGTCTACGTTCATCAGGGATATTGGTCTGTAATTTTCTTTTTTGGTGAGGTCTTTGCCCGGTTTTGGTATTAGAGTGATGCTGGCTTCATAGAATGAGTTTGGAAGTATTCCCTCCTCTTCTATTTTTTGGAAAACTTTAAGGAGAATCGGTGTTATTTCTTCTGTATATGTCTGGTAGAATTCAGAGGTGAATCCATCAGGCCCAGGGGTTTTGTTCATGGGTAGTTTTTTACTTACCAATTCGATTTCGTCACTGGTGATTGGTCTGTTTAGTTTTTCTGTTTCTTGCTTGGTCAGTCTTGGAAGGCTGTATTTTTCTAAGAAGTTGTCCATTTCTTCTATGTTTTCCAGCTTGTTAGCATATAGATTCTCATAATATTCTCTTATGATTCTTTGTATTTCTGTGGGGTCCGTCGTGATTTTTCCTTTCTCATTTCTGATTGTGTTTATGTGTGTAGATTCTCTTTTTCTCTTAATGAGTCTGGCTAGGGTTTATCTATTTTGTTTATTTTTTCAAAGAACCAGCTCTTGGTTTCATTGATTTTTTTCTATTGTTTTATTCCTCTCAATTTATTTATTTCTTCTCTGATGTTTATTATGTCCCTCCTTCTGGTGACTTTGGGCCTCATTTGTTCTTCTTTTTCCAATTTCATTAATTGTGTCTTTAGACTATTCATTTGGGAATGTTCTTCCTTCTTTAAATAGGCCTAGATTGCAGTATACTTTCCTCTTGGAACTGCCTTTGCTGCGTCCCACAGAAGTTGTGGCTTTGTGTTGTTGTTGTCATTAGTCTCCGTATATTGTTTGATTTCTGTTTTGATTTGGTCGTTAACCCATTGATTAATTAGGAGAGTGTTGTTAAGTCTCCATGTATTTGTGAGCCTTTTTGATTTCTTTCTAAAATTTATTTCTAGTTTTATACCTTTTTGATCTGAGAAGTTGGTTTGTAGAATTTCAATATTTTTGAATTTACCGAGGCTCTTTTTGTGGCCTAGTATGTGGTCTATTCTGGAAAATGTTCCATGTGCACTTGAGAAGAACGTGTATCCTGCTTTTGGGTGCAGAGTTCTGTAGATGTCTGTTAGGTCCATCTGTTCTAGTGTGTTGTTCAGTGCCTCTGTGTCTTTACTTATTCTCTGTCTGGTTAATCTGTCCTTTGGAGTGAGCGGTGTGTCGAAGTCTCCTAAAATGAATGCATTGCTGTCTATTTCCTCCTTTAATTCTGTTAGTATTTGTTTCACATATGCCGGTGCTCCTGTGTTGGGTGCATATATATTTATAATGGTTATATCTTCTTGTTGGAGTGACCCCTTTATCATTATGTAATGTCCTTCTTTATCTCTTGCTACTTTCTTCGTTTTGAAGTCTATTTTGTCTGATACAAGTACTGCAACACCTGTTTTTTTCTCTTTGTGTGTTTGCGTGAAATATCTTTTTCCATCCCTTCACTTTTAGTCTGTGTATATCTTTGGGTTTGAGGTGAGTCTCTTGTAAGCAGCATATAGATGGGTCTTGCTTTTTTATCCATTCTATTACTCTGTGTCTTTTGATTGGTGCATTCAGTCCATTTACATTTTGGGTGATTATTGATAGATATGTACTTATTGCCATTGCTGGCTTTAGATTCATGGTTACCAAAGGTTCAAGGGTTGCTTCTTTACTATCTAACAATCTAACTTAACTTTCTTGTTAAGTTATTGTAAACACTGTCTGATGTTTCTTTATTTCTCTCCCTTCTTATTCTTCCTCCTCCATTCTTTATATACTAGGTGTTTTATTCTTTGCCTTTAGTTAGTATTTAGATGGTCTGCTTTCTTTGCCATGATTTTCTTTTCTCTCGTGACATCTTTTTTGCCTTAGGGGTGCTTCCCTCTAGAGCAGTCCATTTAAGATACCCTGTAGTGGTGGTTTATGAGAGGCAAACTCTCAACTTTTGTTTGTCTGGAAATTGTTTAATCCCTCCGTCATATTTAAAGGATAATCGTGCTGGATACAGTATTACAGGTTTGAGGCCCTTCTGTTTCATTACGTTAAATATATCATGCCATTCTCTTCTGGCCTGTAAGGTTTCTGTTGAGAAGTCTGATGATAGTCTGATGGGTTTTCCCTTGTAGGTGATCTTTTTTCTCTCTCTAGCTGCCTTTAATACTCTGTCTTTATCTTTGATCTTTGCCATTTTATTTATTATGTGTCTTGGTGTTGTCTTCCTTGGGTCCTTTGTGTTGGGAGGTCTGTGGGCTTCCGTGGACTGCGAGATTATTTCCTTCCCCAGCATGGCAAAGTTTTCAGCAATTATTTCTTCAATGACACTTTCTATCCCTTTTTCTCTCTCTTCTTCCTCTGGTACTCCTATAATGCAAATAGTGTTCCATTTGGATTGGTCACAGAGTTTTCTTAATATTCTTTCATTCCTAGAGATCCTTTTATCTCTCTCTGCCTCATGTTCTCTGTATTCCTGTTCTCTGATTTCTATTCCATTAACAGTCTCTTGCATCTCATCCAGTCTGCTGTTAAGCCCGTCGATCGCTTGTCTCATTTCTGCATTGTCTTTCCTCACTTCCCTTACTTCCTCCCTCAGCTCTTGCACATTTCTCTGTAGATCCGTCAGCATGGTTATGACTTTTATTCTGAATTCTTTTTCAGGAAGATTGTGCATTTCCATCCCTTCAGGCTCCCTCTGTGGGGTTGTCTGGTTGATCTTAGTCTGGACCATATTCCTCTGTCTTTTCATCGCTGTAGAAGTGGTTGCTGGTAGGTGCCACGTATGTCAGCTGGGCTCTTTACGACTTTAAGAAAAAAGAAAGAAAGAAAAAAAAAGAAAAAAGAAAGAGGAGAAAAAAGAACCCCCCCCCAAAAAAAAACGCCCACCCGGAATATATTCCGTGGGGATGCTGTAGGTGGCCCTGTTGCTCCACTATTCCGTACGCATGGCTGCGCCGCTCCGCATGTTCCTTTATAGCTCTGGCCGGGGTCGGAACGAATGGAAGGCTGTTGATCTCTGTGGGACCAGTCTTAGTGCGGCCACCCTTTTCCAGTCACCAGCTAAGTGGTCTGAAACTCCCCAGGACTCCCAGCCTGCTGGGCTGAGTGTGATGGGGCGATCTGAGTCCTCCGCTGGGCTCCTGTCTCTTTAAGACTGCTGAAAAAAGCACGCGCTTTTTTTTTTCTTTTTCTTTCCTTCCCGGGAGCCGGCTGCAAGCACCCTGGTGTGTTCCCCACTCAGATCCTGTGCCCTCTGCCTCTCCAATCTCCGCTACACTGCACCATGTGTGTCAGCGCTCCCCACGCAGATCACCAGGGCTGGTTATTTTGCGGGGTGTACTTCCACTCCCTCCCGGCTCTGAATCCTCTCTTCCCGCCGGTGCGCTGGCGTGTGTGAGTGCTCAGGTCTCGCCAGGTCGAGGCTCTGTATCTTACCTGCCTCGTGGAGTACAGAGTCCTCTCAGGTGTAGCTGCATGCTGTGCACTTTCCTGTGTAATCTGGTCTCTCTTTTAGGAATAGTTTTATTTGCTGTATTTTCATAGATATGTATAGTTTTGGGAGGAGATTCCTGCTGCCCTTCGCATGCCGCCATCTTCCCCTATCCTTTGCATTTTTATGTAAATTTGAGAATCAGCTTGTGAGTTTCCACATACAAAATAATACTGCCAAGATTTTAATTCATATTGCATTGAATTTATAACTCAATTTAGAGAGAATTGATATCTTAACAATATTGAGTTCCATGACCATGAAGTGTCTTTCATGTTATTTAGTGTTTCTTTTACTTTCCTTATTATATTAGCATTTTATAGTTTTCAATGTAGAGATTTTATATATCTTTTTATTAGGTTTATTTCAAAGTCTTTGTAATTTTTTAAATATTATAAATGGTATTTAAAATTTTTATTTAGAATTTTTCCTTATATGTAGAAACTGTTGATATTTGTATATTGACCTTAGATCTGGCAATGAACTAAAATCACTTATTATTTCTAGTAGTTTATAGATTATTTGGGATTTTCTTTATGCACAATCATGTTATATGTTAGACAATTCAAATTTTGATTTTTCAACCTTAATTTTTCTTTAATTTTACTCTTTATTATAACCTTTTTGTACTGGCTGTGACCTCCAGCACAGTGTTGAATAGTGGATATCCTCTTGGTCCCAATTTCAGAAGGAAAACACATGGTAAACATTAAGGGTATCCATGTAGATGTTGTTTATCACATTAAGGAAGTTCTATTTCTAGTTTCTGAGTTTTTGTGAACAGGTGTTGTATTTTATCAAATGTTTGTCCTGCATATAATAATTGTGAGTTTTAAATGAAATAGTATGTGATAAGTGAATAATAGAGTATATAGTCCACAATAAGCACTCAGTGTTTAGCTGTTTTCTCATTTTGGAATTTAGATGGCTAATCATTGCTTCTGAAGATGCAAGGATCTACTTAAAAGTTTTTGTGATGAATTATAATTGTATAGTGGGATGTTTGCTTGATATTTTAAACATGGATTCTGTTAGCTTTATTATCCTTGCTTTCATTGTTTTTTTGCTGGGTGGCTATCATTTTATAAGATTAGTTTCTTTATTTGACAAGCCTTATGCTTTTTGCTTCATTTTATTTTTTGAAAAGTAAGGTATACTTTAGGTATTTCATTGTTAAATTTTATTATTAGGACAGAATATGCTAATGCTAGAAACCAAGTATATATTTTTTCTAATCTTGTTATGGAGCAAGCAGTTGGTATGAGATCTTGCGGTATAGACCTGGGTGTGAGGATGTAGCAGAACTAGATTTATATCCTGGCACCACCACTTCTTTTCAGTATTGCTAGTACAAGCTATGTGGCCTTTCTGAGCCTTGTTTTTGTCTCTAAAAACAAAAAAGGTCAGTTTGCATTTTCTAGAGTTACATGTAAATTTTATGTGACTACAATGTGGCTTTTTTGTGTGACAATTCTTTAAGCATAATTATTTTGAAATTCATACATACTGTTGTGTATTATCTGTAGTTCATTTTTATTTCTTAGTTGTGTTCTCTTGGGTGGATATATTGCAGCTTGTTCCATTCACTTTTTGGTGAACATTCCAAAAATGGGCATAAGGAAACTTTTGGGGGTGATGGATATATTCCGTTATCTTGGTTGTGGTGATTGTTTTAAATACTTATCAAATGTGCCTTTTAAATTATTATATGCTGATTATAGTTCAAAAAAGCTGTAAAAAGTTATATGATCAGTAGTTGAGAAGACAAAAATGAAAGCATTTCTGCCTTGTTCTAGCATATCTTCAGTTTTAAAATCCCAGCTTTTTATTTGTTTAATAAGCAATTACTAAATATTTTAATAGCTACTAAAGGTTTGTTACTCTGGGTTGTTCAGAATCAAATCACATACCATATGTAAAAGCATTTTGCATGTAAGTGTTCAGCAAAGGTTAACTTTTTAATATCCTTTCTCTTTTCATGCTTTAATTAACAGCATTTCCTATTTTTAATGAGCTAGTTTAATGAGCTAATAGAGAGTCAAAGTTGTTTTATTAGCTCAAGTTTTATTTTTCTTCAGAAGACAGTGTCCCCTCTTTATTGCAGGTACTTCAGTTTTCACATTTGAATTTATAATCTAAGTCTGAAGTAATTTAAACTTATTTTTCTCTCAGCATGCTTCCTATGTATTTAGGAATAAATTTTTATATCTTACGTTTAGGTAAATCAGTATACTTTTTAGTCTATTTTACTTTCCAACTTTAATCTTATTTGAATTAGAGCTATTATTTATTGTGCTTATATAAAATGGTTGGAATTCAAAATGATCTCAGTTGAAAACAATATAATTTCAAATTTTAGAAGTTAGCTTCATATGTGCCATTAGTCAGTTGCCCACTTCACCAGAAAAAAATAATAATAATACAACTTTATATAGGTTATTCCTTTGTAAGAATTTAAACAACTCCTATGTTCCTTTCATAGAGACTTAGATGACCCAAAATTTATAGCCAGGAAAAGCTTAAAGTATTAAAATATTCTAGAGCCAGAGCTAGAAGAGAAATTTGTGGAGAATCTGTTAGAACAGATGTCCTTAGCTATGATTAGCTAGGACCTGGATTGGAACCAAATTTGCAGCTCTCAAAGTCAGCATCAGACAGATGTCCGAGATTCTCTCTTCAGTTTGCTCCTTGGTAGTTTTGCTGCTTGATGATCTTGGGCAAGTCATTTTATCTCTGCACCTCAACTTCATCACTTGTAAAATGCCCTAACTACCTCTCAGTGTTCACATGAAATCACATGTATGAGAAAAGTTGGGTCATATTCAGAAGTGATATATTTGAAAATGTATGGTCCTTATGCTACTTACTACTACATTTCTCTTAATCATGTTCTTCACTAACAGTTGGTCTGAGATTAACATCTCATTCCTTCCCTCCCATCCTGTGATTTCAGGGCTATAGGACAATGAACAGCAGCTCTTTCTTAATGGAAGGAATGAAGGTCTTTGCTCTTGAATGTACTCCTTCACTGGAAATTCATAATAAGTTTTGAACTAGAGTATGAAGCTTATAGTACAACCTAAATATTTTGTCTCTAATTACTAGCATTTATTGAGAATGTGCTTGGATTTATTCTTTACAACAGGAAGTCACAGAAAGTTTGAGTGCTTACACAAGGTCATAGAGCTGTGATTCAAACATGAGCATATTGTTTCTAAAGCCCAAGCTCTTAACCACTCTGTCATACTGCCTCACCCATTATTATTTAACTGTGTGAGTATCAATATGAGATTTTAAAAGTGATACATGTTCATGTAGAGAAAAGAAAACAAAACTCATAATTCCATAATCCAGAGATGATTACTGTTAGAGCAGTTTCCTCCTATTTTCCCATATCAGACCATTATCCTATTATTATGCATTCAGATTCTTTCCAGTTTTCATGCTATTATAAATAATGTTGCATTGATATTTCTAGAAGTTGACTTACTGGGTCTGAGGGCATGATCATAAGTACTTGTCATGTACTGATTGCCAGACTGTTGTCTGGGAAGGCTTAGACATTACATTCTGGGCACCAGTGTTTGAAAGTACCCCATTTAGGTTTGTTTCAAAATGACGATGATACAAGAAAAAAGTGATTTTCTTCTGTTGCTCTCTGTTTTGAATGCCATAGCTTTACCATGCTTCTCCTTTATTTCTGAAAGATAATTACAAAAATTATTTATCTTTATGGCAGTGGTTCTCAACTCGAGTGATTTTGCCCCGATGGGTATTTGGCAATGTCTGGAAACATTTATGCTTGTCATAAGGTGGAATTGGCAACAGCCCTTTAGAAGGCAGAGGCTAGAGATGCTGGTAAACGTGCTGCAGGGCATAGGACAGGCCCCACGAAAAAGGATTAAATAGTGTAAAATGTCAGTAGTGCTGAGGCTGCGAAATCATGTTTTATAGTATGCTCTTGGAATCTGAAGGAATCTATTTATTGACAAGATGCTCTAAACACTTACTTCTACTAGGCCTTATCCTATTATCTAAGAATAGAAAAGTTCATGTGTTCTGACTTCAACAAAGCAGGCAAGCTTTGTTTGGTTAGTCTCTGGGTTGTTGAATGCTTCATATTTCAAATATAAAATCTAATAGAATCAATTCTCAGAGGACTTTCCTAAGCTCCTTTGAACGATTTTGTAATGTTTTCTGGCACTCTCTCAATGATTATACTCTAAAGGAAATTATCTTCCTTAGATTTGCCTTAGCTTCTTTTTTATTTGGGGTTATCACTTAAAATATGTATCTCTAATTTCCAAAACAAAAACCCAACAATTTCTATGTAAATTAGTAATTAGAATGTCTTTGGAACCCAAACTCAAAGCAAGTCATCCAACATAAAACTTAAGTTATTTGGGGGCTTTTAGTTGGGGCTCAATTCATTTCCTTCATTTTTATTTTCGTATCTATCCATTTTCTTATTTGTTGTAATAAAAATCTTGTTGCAACTAGCAATGACATACATAACAATATCACTAGGACTTCATTTCTTTGTCATTAATAGGCAGGAAGATGTTTTGTGCATCCAAAATCCTGTCTTTTGGCTATCAGTCCTTGTTAAGAGAAGCATAACCTTATTTGTTGGGAGGGAATGCTGAAAGTCGTATTTATTCTTATTACTTTGTTACCTTTTTTTATGTAGGGTCCCCAAAACTTGTGGGTTTCTCTGAGTTCTTTTAAGTACATATCTTGTGACTGCTAGAGCTGAAATAATGTTGTCTTCATCTATTTTTATAGCTCTGCTTTGTCTAAAAAAGGCTGTTCATGAGCTTTGCCCTTTTGTGCATCACAGGAACCAGCACCTATGACAGAAGATCTGCTAGAGGAGCAGTCGGAAGTCCTAGCTAAATTAGGCACATCAGCAGAAGGGGCTCACCTCCGCGCACGCATGCAGAGTGCCTGTCTGCTCTCAGATATGGAGTCTTTTAAGGTGGGTCACCCTATCAGAGCTTGGAAATCTATTTTGAGCTATTCTGAGATAAAGCTGTGAAAGTCACTCCATAAGTGGTATGAAGGCCTGAATGTTTTTCATTAAACGTTTTGATTTCATTTGTAGTTACAACACCCTGCCTCCATCCCCTAAAGGTTGTAGTCAACTTGCTTCTTAGGTTTAAAAAAAAGAAAAGAATAATCTTTGAATAATAGTGGGAAGTTGAGAATTGAATCATTTCTATATGAGCATTGGGATGTGTTCTTCCTTTATGTGTGTTAGCCAATTTAATGCAAGGCTTTTAGGAAGCCCTTAGAGTTTAATGTAAGTTGCTTCATTAAACTTTTGAATACCTACTTTGTAACTTGCATTGTGGTTAGATAAGTAGGAAATACAATGTTTATCCTCAGTTACCGTGGTTGAGGTTGTGGGAGGGGATTTGTAAATAATTATGTGATGACTTCTGCTATGAAGGTAAGGTCAAAACAGTGACTGACTGTACTGAGTGGGTCACCATTTAGGAGGAGTAGGCATTTGCTGCCTGGAAAAGAATATTTTAGGCTTAGTTATAGTCCTGTATTAGAATATAGAGGATTCAGAGAATGGTGACATTTGGCTTATTATCCTAAAAACCCAGGGATGAAGAAATGTCTTTGTTTTTGAGTTACTTAATTCTTGAAAGCAGAGGCAACTCATGTATATGAACAAACAAACAAACCCAGTTTGGGTAGCCGAGAGGTCCATGGGGCTTCCCTCTCCTATTGCTGATCCCCTGAACCATCTCCCAGGCCCAGACTTTCCTTCTTACCCGGCTGCTGTGATGATCTCCATCTCCCCATTCCATGGCCCCTGCTTAGTCCTGCTTTTGTGCCATGTAGGCTAGCCTGACTTTCATTATTTCACGAAAACCTATGCCACTTTCATCTTCCCTACTAGTGATGTTAAGTGACAATAAAAAGGAACCTTTTGTATTCCCTGCTTATTTCCCCCATTTTTAGCAAAAGAAAAATCTTTAGTAAACCTCTTAAGAGCTTCCTTAGAGTTTCCTTAGAGATTAAAAAGAAAATCTGTGAGTTCTGTTCTGCTGTGAGAGAGAGATGTACATGTGTTAAATACAAAAAGTAGAGAAGGGAATTTGCTTAGGGTGGGTATGCACAGTAGGAAGCACTAGCTTGTGTAGCAGCTGTGTTTTACCCTACTACCCTAGCTGCCTTCTTCCTCATCTGTTCCTATCCTGCTACATTGCCCTTGCAGAGGCATTTATAGGATGAAATTCCAAATTGTAATTGTAAGATTTTCCCAATCGAAACATATTGGTCCCTCAGGGTAAGGCTCTGTGTAATTTCTTTAACACTATGCTTTAGCAAAACTGGTTCATTAGACTCTTTTGGGCTAACCTGGACCCCTAAAGACCTCATCTAATGTTTTAAACAGAAAACAGTTGAATTTCAAATAGCCAGCTTGCACATCTGCCCCAACCTATGTGAGAATCAGATAATATATTTAAGAAAATATGTAGTCATTCTACAGTAAATGTGATTGCCTTTCCCTTTAGGTATTGAGTTGACTTGGTATTAGGGGCCCTTGGGAGAGTCCCCAGAGCTTTGGATAAATTCTGATATGTACCTGAGGACCTGTGCCCAACAATTGCATAGGACAGGGACTCTTCTCAAGCACACTCTTGGAATACATTCCTGTAACAGTAGAAAGAAGATAAGCTGTAGCTGAAGTGAGCCTTGACTCTCTCCTGGTAGCTGTATGTTCAGCTTGATATAGCAAGGACATTTCGAAGGAAAAATTTTAAGTTCGCTTTCCTCACTAAAAGCCTGTCTTTAGTCTCCTAAGATGTTTTCATGTGGGTGTGGTGTTGCCTGGTTAATATCCTGATCTTTGTTCATGAATACTTAAGTCATGGGATAATCTTGACTCATTACACTTCACAGCAGTTCTTTGTTACCATGATGCCAGACCCCTTAGAAATTTATGTCGTTGACTTAATGAAGGATGCTCCTCTGATTCCTCATTCCCTCAGGGAGATTTCCTAAAATGGCATGGGGGGCGGGGGGAGATGGTTAAGCTGGTAGCCAAGGAACTCGGTGAGGAAAAATTGGCAATTCTGCTCTTGACATTTATAAAACTGGTCATTCTTACCATATTGGTTTTCATTTTGGTCTGAGGTCGATTTTATTTAAAACAAAGAAAATGACCTTCTGCTTAGCAGTTCTTTGTTAATGCTTACATCACTTTTTATTTTAGGTAATTAAATATAGTACTCATAGCAGCAAGAATACATTGTGGTTGAAAATATAACCAAAAAGATGTATCTTTAATGTGTGTACCCATATCTTTTGAGTATTAAGGGGATGATACATACACCCATTCTTTGTACCCCACTAATACAGTACTTGGAAAAAGACCTCTTGCCTTACTATTAGTGCTGTGAACCCTCTGCTTGTTTTTTTTTTTTCAAGCTTGAATGTAGAATTACTTCAAGGATTTTGGCATGGATCATCATTAATTCTATAGAATTATCCATTAAATAAAACTTTGGTTTCAGAAGCCTGAAAAACAATAGTTTGAATTCCAATTCCTTAACAGCACAAGAGCAATTTATGTGATGGTGATTTGTTATATAAGGTACAAAAATTTGATGGCTGAATAGAACATTTTTGAGGTTAGCTGATACTTGTTGCAGTACCAGTATTGATTTATTGAGGATAAAAGGAGTAGAACTTTTCCATCATTATGTTATTATTCTGATAATGTATGTTAATTACTTGAGCTTATTTGATACTTTTCTTAGTACTGAGGAGGATATTATAGCTTAATTTTAAACCAACTTATATAACTTATAATCTGTTTAAGAGAAGTCTTTTCACTTCACATCAGCTTTTTATTTTCAGATTCATCAAATGAAAATGTCTTCTATAAAACGGAGACAGCAGAGATACCTTTGGTACTTTAACATCTGATCTGTTTGGGTGACTCTCAACTCATGTCACGTATTAGATTTTATAAAGATTAAATAGGCTTTTTGTGAGTAAAAGTATGATCGTGCAAACAGGTTTATTAGTAACTGTTCACTTTTAATTGATTTTTAATTTTTTGCCTTATTTTAGGCAGCTAATCCAGGTTGTTTTCTGGAAGACTTTGTGAGATGGTACTCACCCCGGGATTACATTGAAGAGGAAGTGATTGATGAAAAGGGCAACATGGTCCTGAAAGGGGAACTGAGTGCCCGAATGAAGATTCCAAGCAATATGTGGGTAGAAGCCTGGGAGACAGCTAAGCCAGTTCCTGCTAGAAGGCAGAGGAGACTCTTTGATGATACACGGGAAGCAGAAAAGGTAACTGAGGTTTGAGTATTTAACACTAGAATGCTAATTATTCTATAATTTTAGCAACTCTTATAGACATGAAAACTTTGGACACAGTTGAGAAGCAAAGCATTGAAATTTAATGAGACTTTTATATATCTACTATTCACAATTTAGAACTAGTTGCAAATAAACCAAAAAATGAGATTTGCATCCTTAAAACTATACAATCCTTAAAATTGGACTGTCTCACAGTGTATGGCAAGAGCCTTAAAAATGGTCATGTCCTTTGATCTAGCAATTCTACTAAACAAAAAATTTAAGGAAGTAATGAGAAGTGTGTAAAGACCAATGTACAAGAATGATGTTCAACAGTATTTTAGTGAAAAAGTAATACAACAAAAGTTTCAAAAAGTAAGTCTTGGTTTAATAAGTTATGGTATGATCATTTAGTAGACTGCTTTGCAATTACCAAAAAATATTTGGAGTCCTGGAGAAGAGTGGCAGCCGCCTGATATCAAATTGTCTCATACACCTTCCCACCCACCCACCTCCAAAAATATTTCATGAAATTAATAAATAAATCCATGCCTTTAGTATTACTAGGAGATGGAGAGTTTAGTGACCTTCGAATTAACTGTAAGCAGAAAAATAAGGCCAATTCCAGTGGAGTTCCCATTGCTCTAAGCCTGTGGGCACAGGGAAGGGGAAAATCTTAGGAGCTGAGAGATACAGAAGATTAGATGGAGCACAGAGTCACCCGGAAAGAGAGCCTAACACTAAGTGCCAAAATGCTCAGCACAGGTTGGGCTTGGTAGTTCATAGCACTGGCTGGCTACAGGAGCTTGAAAGGAAGCAGGATTACAACTGGACCCTCAGAGAGACACTGCCTGGGGAAGAACCAGGTTTAAAGAGAATGCATGATAACACTTAAAAATAAAGCAATGATGGGAAAGAAGAAAGAAAGGAAAAATGATAGCTCTTGCAGAAATGGAAGAGAAACAAGACATATCAGCTTCCTCACCCCCCTATCCATTAAGGAAATTGTGCAGAAGAGGACACTTTAAAACTGTGACATGACTAGGAATAAATAGTAAAGAGCAGACCACATCTGTACAAAACTATAAAAAACAATTAAAGCAAATAGAATCATTTTAGCTAATGAAAATATTTCCCAGAAAATTGACCACAAAGCAGGAGAAAATTGTAACATAACACTCCAAACTGAACCAGACATTCTCAAACAAGCAAAGGGGCTGTGAAAAATCATGTTTAATCAGAGATACTGAAACCCAAGAACAGAAATGGACCAAAAACCCCACAAAAAAATTAAACCACAGCTGGTTTAATTCAGGATATAAATAGAAGAAAAAGATAACCATATGAAAAATGAAGACTAAATTCTAAGGGGCCCAAGGGAGCATAGATTCATATTTAAATTTAATGAAAGGATCAAGGAAAAGAAGCAGAACAGCCAAGAGAATGAAAATGAGATAAAGGAGTAAAAGGGTTAAAGAGAAGGTAGTAGAAATAAAAGAGAGGAAAAATTGGAATAATACTCATTTTATCAGAGTCTTTGAAGAAGCAAAATCCAAACACTAGAACAGAACTAATATTTAAAACTACAATCCAAGAAGACTTTCTGGAAATAAAAGAAAACTTGAATTTACATATGTAAAGGACTCACTGGCTTCAGGGGAAAATTGACCAAGAGTAATGATATCACTGCAAAACTATTAGACCTTAAATATTAAAAAAAATCCTCAGAGCTTCCTCAAGGCAAAAAGGTGAAAACAGTTTACAAGTGAAAGAGAATTAGGTGTCATATTTCTCAAAAGCAAGGCAGTATGGAGCAGTATTTTCAAGAAATGTAAGCAAAAAGTACAAACCAAAGATTTTTATATCCAAGATGTCCAAGTAATGAAGGCCATAAAAACAGTTTTCTTTGTATATATGCACCCTTCCCGAGGAATCCACCAGAGTTGCCTTGTCTAAATAACTTACAGCAGTGTTAGAAATGTTGTAGAGCTGTACTGTCTAAAATGGTAGCCACTGGCCACACATGGCTTTAATGAGCACTTGAAATGTGGCTAGTATATATAACAGGAGCTAAATTTTGAAGTGGATGCATGTGGCTAGTGGCTACTTGATTGAACAAGGTAGTGTAGGAGGATGAACTTCAACAAAGAGATGACTGGAAGACTTTGGCAAAGGGCCAACAGTGAGCATTTCATTTATTTTAGAGCCAAGACATAATAGATGGGTGGGTCATGGGTGGAAGAAGAATATGTCAAAATTTTATGTTAGGACAAAGTATAAAGAATGCAATTAAAAAGTTGGGACGAAAAAGAAGAGAGAGGAGGAGAGTAGAATGAGATTGTTGACTGTTACATAGATAATAGGTGGTAGTCAGAGGATATCCTTTAAAATTGCCAGAACAGATTTTAAAACCATTAAAGATGTAAGGGAATTAAGGAAGTATAAAAGGTATTATTCAAGGATATCTACTAGAATAAAAATATAAACTTTTCTTGGGTACCAACAAAAATTTTTTAAAAGCAAAGAACACAATGGGGTGGGTGGGGGGGACCTGATGAAGGGGTAGTTTAGTGACCATAATAATATTGCACATGTAATTGTAGATTAATGATACCAAAAGAAATTATATATTAAAAAAAGCAAAGAACACACACCAAGTAGAGAAACACACATAATAAATAACATATCACACACAGAATAATTAAAATATAAGATAGTCATTTAGAACCCAACTCTGCTATAAATGAGAGATTCAGTCAGTGATTCACAAAGACTACAAAGTAAACATTGGACAAAGATGTATCAAGTAAATGAAAACAGTAAGAAAACAGTTGTTAATGTTTACATACTAGATAACTCAGTAACCGTCTATACAGAACAAAACTACAGGAGATACAGGGAGAAACAGATCAAAGCACAAAATACTCTTAACACATTAGTCTCAATACAAGACAGTCAATTAGACAAAACTAAGATCTGAAGATTATAATCAATAGATCTTTTAGATATATTTCAAACTCTGTATCTTGATAATAGAGACTATCTTTTCAAGTGCACATGGAACATTCACAAAAATTGATAATATATTAGGGCACAGAGAAAACATAAGTAGATTTCATAATGGAAATATAGCCAAGACTCTGATCTCTGCAGCAAAACTAGATACTAAAAACAAAACAACAACCAAAAAAACATAGGCCTTCCTTTTGGAAATTTTAAAATCTTGGATTAATGCTTGGGTGCAAGGAGGAATACAAAGAGAAATTACAGAATTTCTGAAAAATAATGATAATGAAAACACGTCAGAATCTATTGTGTATATATATATATGAAGTGATCAAAGGAAAGTCCATAGCACTAAATACCTACATCAAGAAAAACAAAAGAATGAAAATCATTGACTTAATAAAAATTCCTAACTCAAAAACCTAGAAAAAGAGTAACAAAATAAAAGTAGAAGAAAACAAAAGGAAGGCAGTAATAAAGATTAAAACAGAGTAATGAAGTAGAGAACAGAAAAACAGATCAAATCAGTAAATCTGTATAAAAAAAAATTAACAAAATAAACAATCCATTAGTGTAATCACAAAAAGGGGAAAGCATGTATATGCAAAATAAGAAATGATCAAAAGAGCAGATAACTCTGATACAAAGAAAATGCTTTAGAAGACTACTTTGTACATCTGTGCATATAAATTTGAAAACCAAGGTGAAATGGATAATTTCTTAGGAAAATACAATGTACCAAAAATTACCTCAGTAAATATTAAAAGTATAAACAGACCAGTTTCTGCAGAAGAAATAGACATAGCTACCAAGAAATAACCCCATAAAAAAGTACCAGACCTCGATGGTTTCACAGGGGAATGCAACTAAATATTGAGAGAGACCAGATAATCCCAGTGCTACTTAAGTTGTTTCAATACATAATAATTGGAGGAAATTTCCCAAATTCTTTTTATGGAAATTATGCCTGTAATACTGGTACCTAAACCTGATAAAGATAGCATGTAAAAAAAAAAGCTACAGACCAATAATACTTAAAAAATTGAGTGCATAAATCCTAAGTGAGCAAACTTAGGACCATTTTAAGAAAATAATACCTGTTGACTGAATTAAGTATGATTATCTGGGAATCTATGTATATAATTTAGTTCATTAATCTAAGCAGAAAATACCATTATCTCCATATATACTGAAAAAGTCTTTGATAAAGTTTAATACCCATTTCAAATAAAAACTATTGAGAAAGTAAGAATGTGTGGAATACTTTTTAAAGATGGTAACTACATGTAGACCTCAATACTAAACCTAGCATCTTAATGGGGAAAAATCCTAGAGGTATCCTCAGTAAGGTTGGGAACCAAACAAGGTGCTTTTTATCTCCACTGCCATACATATATAATTATTTTGGACGTATTAGCCAGTGTAATTATAAAAGGGAGAGCTGAGGCATAAGATGTTGAAAAGAAGAAAAACTACTTATAGATGATGTGACAGTACACCTGGAAAAATCAAAGCAGTCAGTGATAAAACTAACACAGCAAGCTAGCAGGACATAATGTTAACATACTGCTAGTATCATATACACAAATAGTAACCATTACAAAGATGTAAATGACATTTTCTCTTCATTATAAGAGAAAACAATGGTAAAACAGGAATAGACTTAACAAGAAATGTTTGAAATCCAAATAAAGAAAATAAAGCACTCCTGAAAAATACACTTGAAAAAATAGACATCCCTTATTATTTTTGGTTAGGAAGTCTCAACATCATTAAGGTTAAGTCTCCCCAAATTATTTGATAAATTTAGTGCAATCCCAGTAATAATACCGTAAGGCTATATTATGGAGCCAGACAAGTTGATACAAAGTTCATATGGGAAAATAAACATGCAAGCTTAGGATTTAGGGGTTCAGAGAGTGATTTTTAATGGCTTTCTTCTTGAGGTAATGGAAATGTTAAAAATTGGTTGTGGTTTTCATTGTACAGCTCTGAATATACCTAAAATCATTGAATTGTACACTTTAAATGGGTGAATGGCCATTTTAGAAAAGCATGCAAGAATAGCTCAGAAAAGATGGAGAAAAGTTATGAGGTAGAGGAAAGGGGAGCAACTAACCTGACCAGATATCATAGTACAAAAACTCACTAAATTAACCCATCCGTTTATCTTTTGTGCTGTATACAAGAATGGACTGAAAGATGAGGCCATAGGAGTACTTGAAGAAAACACACATGAATTCTATAACCTGGATATAGAGAAAGGCTTTCTAATTAGGAGTCAAACCCAGATGCAATTAAAAATATAATTGATGAAATTTGTGCAAAAATAAACTTTTTCATGGCAAAAAGAAAAGTCAAATGACAACTGGGAGAAATATTTGTAAACTGGGAGAAATATGTGTATTACAGATAAAGGACCAACATACTATAGAAAAATGGGCAAGAGATGTGAGTAGGCAACACACCCAAAGTAAAGGATAATTACCCTTAAACCTCTCAAAAGATGTTCAGCGTCATTTATAATCAGAGAAATGCAAAAAACCTTACTGACATAACCATTTCTCACATATCAGATTGGCAAGAATTCAAACGTTTAATAAATACTCAGGCTATGAGGCAGCAGGCCCTCTCATACGTTACTGGTGAGCAGCAAAATGGTACAGCCCCCTGTGGAGGGAAAGTGGACAGTATTTAGCAAAATATACATGAGCATTTATCCTTTCTCCTGGAAGCAATACCACGTCTAGTTTACGCTAATATTTTCAACAGTACAAAAGTAAAGATTTATTAAGTTGATCAGTGCTGCATTACTTGTAGTTACAAAGTACTGGAAACTAGGAGCTTTGTTTCATAAACTATAGTGTGTCTGTGTAATTGGGTACTGTGCAGCTGTTAAAAAAAAGAAAATCTCTATTAACTAATAGAAAGTGATTTGTCAGACATGTTTTTAAGAGAAAAATGCAGAAAAATATTTATAGTGTGCATCATTTTGTGTAAAAAAGTGGGGGGGGGGAGATAAAGAAAACATGTATCTACTTATCTTCACAAAAAGAAACTCAAAAAGATAAGCCAGAAAATGAAATTAGTTACCAGAGTGAGAGTCCAGGGGGAGGGTAAGATAGAGTAGAAGAAACATGGGAGAGATTCACACTTAGAAAAGTGTATCTTTGACTCTAGAAAAATGTTAATGGTCTACATCTTCAAAAATTAAATTTATAAGAATGGAAAGAGGAGAAATGACCTAAAACTGAAAGCAAGCTGATATAAATTAACCCATCTGTATTTCAAATGAATAACATAACCTGAAAGGGGGTGAGGGGCAGGAGGGAAAATATAATCTTACTAGTAATTCATGGGTGTGTAAGATGTATTTGACTGTATACCGTCAGGTGTGGTGGGAGGTGGGATGGCATTCCAAACAAATCTGTTTTCTAGGTTTGTTTTTCATAGTGCTATGGATAAGCAATTCTGTAACTTTTAGATGGATTATTGTTTAAGGAAATGCATAGTCAAATGTGTTGGTGTTGTTGGAAGCCAGAATTGTCACTGTGGCAAAGAGATGCAAACATGGAATTGAGGAAGGCAGGGAAGACTCAGTGGCACAGAATTGGAATTGGAGGTACTGGTTTGGATGTATATAGGTTTCTAAAATACAGATAGGTATGTGGGTATGTGTCTGTGTATATGTGCAAGCATATATTTCCTATCTTTCTTCTAAAGAGGTCTAGAAGCAGTGATATCCCTATAGTAGTGAGCACATATATCTTGATTTCTAGAACATTCCTTACTAAAAGGAACCATACTTTCCTTAAAAATTACTGACTTCCGGATTGGGATTAAAGATAGTAATGAACTGTAAACCATTGAGAAAAAATAGGAACCCAAGGGTCCACACTGATAATATGTAGATAAAGAAATAAGAAGGAAGTGCATTTCATATCAAAGATGACTGATAAATATGGAGGATATGTTGGAATTGGAAACTTCAGTGTAAGAACCATATTCATAGTAGAGATTGGTTTAGGCAAGAATCATCAGTAGATGTTAAGTCCAGGTGGAAATTTAGGTAAGAGCATCATATTACATGGGTGCAAAGAGTCTCTCCATAGATTACTTCTGAACTGCAAGGAAATACTAACTGTACAGTGGAGTAATGTGATAATACCTTGACAAGATGATTAAAACTAATAAGCACCAGTAAAGGGCAGATGGAGATCGTCTATATGGGGTGTGATGCTTGGAAAGATCCAGCATCACTTAATGGACTCTGAGGTCCAAGAATACATATCTACATCTGATCATGAGGAAAAATGACATAAAACCCAAATGAAAAACATTCTAGTTTAAAAACAGCTTTGCATACACACACAAAATTATGGGAGTATATTAAAGGGGTATAGGAGTCAACCGATGTCCCAGTGGCCAACACTGAAACAATTTGAGCAACAAAATGAAGTAGTATTGGATTATGACTCAAAGTATAAAATAAACATCCTTGAGTCTAGTGGTGTAAATGATCTATTGAATACATTGGTGAGAAGAGACACATCTCCCATGTAGAGGAATTCTAAATCTCTTCTGCCTTCAAGGAGGTGGAGTGTAACTCCCCACTCCATAAGTGTGTGCTGTGCATTGTGACTTTCCTCCAAAGAGTGTGCAAATAGAGAAAATGATTGATTAACTTTACAGAAACTTGACAAACAGTACTTAGCCAGGTGAGGCACGTTAACGATAAGGGATAAGTCATGTTGATAGTATGTACTCTTGATATAATGTGATGAAATGACACTTTACCTCTTTGGGCTTCCTCCCCAAAATACACAGTCCTATTTCAATTATGAGAAAAACATCACATAAATCCCAATTGAGGGACTTTTTACAAAATACCCAAATAGAACTCTTCAAGACTGTCACGGCCAGTAAAAACAAGGAGAATCTGAGAAACTGTTGCATCCAAGGGGAGCCTAGAAACATGACTACTAAATGTAATGTGATATCCTGGATGTGCTCTTGGAATAGGAAAAGGACATTGGATGAAAACTAAGGAAGTTGAGTTTACAAACACTGACGGCATTATTAAAGATAGCCAAAAAGTGGAACCACTCCAAATGTCTGATAAATGGGTAAGTGAAATATGGGTATTATTCAGCCATAAAAATAAAGTTCTGATACATAGCTATGACACGTGTGAATCTTGAAACATTGTGCTAAGTGAAAGAACCCAGAAACAGAAGGCTACATATTATATGATTCCATTTATATGACATACCCAGAATAGGCAAATCCATGGAGACAGAAAGTTAGTTTACTAGATGCCAGGGGTTAGAGGGTGGGAGAAATGGGGGAATGACTGCTATTGGGTAATGGTTTCTTTTTGGGGTGATCAAAATTTTCTGGAATAACCTTGTAATTATGCTTAAAACCACTAAGTGTACATCTTAAAGAATTTTATGGTATGTAAGTTAAATATCAATTTTTTAAAACTAAGGAAATTATATAAAGTATAGAATTTTGTTATCCAAAAGTAGGGGGCTGTCTTCAAAAATGCCCCTGTAATGAAAGACAGACTGGAAAGCTGTTCCAAATCCAATGAGAATAAAGAGGTATGACAACTAAAAGCAGTGTGTGGTCTTTAACTAAATCCTGTGTGGTGGTGGGAAAAGACATTAGTCAGTTGATAAAATTGTAATAAGGGTGGTAGTATTTGATCAGTGCTAAATTTACTTTATATAGTCAAAATATTTTACATTTCATATTTTGATTATATAAGAAAATTTAATTTTAAACACTGATATATTGCGATAAAGGAACATGATGTATGCAACTTGCTCTCAAATTCAGAAAAAAAATGTGTGCATATACTGATGCACATGCAGAGGAAGAGAGGTTCATGTGATAAAACAGATGAAGTAGAAGGTTTACAATAAATGAATCTAGGCAGAGGTGATACAAATATTTTGTATTCTTGCAAGTTTGTTTTTCTATAAGTTAAGGGAAATGAAATTTGTAATAGGTTAACAAGGATGTGTAGAAATGGGAACTCTTATTGCTCTAGATAAGAATGTAAGTCTGTGAAACACTTTGTAAAATAATTGACACCTGTTCAATATAAAGAGATTATAATTTGGCATTATCTTGTGCAGTTCCTAATTCTATGCTTTCTTAGAAATTCCTCCACAGGTACACTAGGAAATTTTTTTTTTGTAATAGGAGCTTTGTTTGTAATAACTGAAAAATGGGCGTGGGGAAGATGCCCATCAGTGGAGGAACATTTTAATACAGTGAAATGAATGAGCTATGACCTATAGCATGTATGATCATACATGCACCTCAAAAACAATGCTAAATGAAAAATAAGTCACTAAAGGGTATAAACAGAAACATTCAACTTACATAGGATTAAAACCAGACAAAACTATGCAGCACATTGTCATGTCTATATACATATGTGGGAAAACTGAAGAAAAGCAGAAGAATGATTAGTTACTTTTCCTGGGGTGGGGGGCATGAGGGAGGGAGACTGGATCAGGGAGTTGGAAAGTACTGGTTAGGTTCTGTTTCTTAAGCTGGTTGGTGTGTAAACAAATATTCAACTGTTCATGTTTTCTTTATTTATAAATACTCTTGTATGTGCCTTTTTTTAAGTTTTAATGTTTAAAAGTTTCAAACTGCACAAAACCCTCCAAGTCAAGAAGTAAAATCATAAGTCATTAAACTAAGTTATGAAACAGTATGTATATTATAAATTTTTGTTAAGTTGCATATCCAGATATATCTTTGTGTTTAAGTGGGTATAGAAATAAGTCTGAGACAAAAAACACAAAAATGTGTTGTTCCTTTGGAAGTTAGGATTTCTGGAGAACTTTGAGATGTGTGAGCATTTATCTGTCACTTAGGAGATTATATTTCCTTTATCGTTATTACTGTTGAATAACTTAAAAGACAGGTCCATGTGTTACACATACTTCTCTGGATTTTTTTAATCAGAAAAAGAAAACTATTTTCATTTTAGACAAAACAATAAACCAAAACAGCTAACATTTTTAAAAAATTGTGGTCATTAGCAATGTTTTGAAATGTTAAGTGAAAAAAGCAGGTTGCAAAACAGTATTTTACATACTTAATATTAGTTCACTTAATATATTATGTGTATTCAAGGTCTTCAGAAATCCTGGAATTAAAATGTTCCACTGTTAATTGTTATTTGTAGGTGATATAAATTACAGGTGGTTTGTATTATCCTTGTATTTTCTTAATTTGCATGTATTACATACAGAAGAAAGGAAAAATGTGAGAATATTCACCATTATTGAAGATGGAAGTTTTTAGTTGTTTTCATTATTCTTACCTTTGGGAGTAGTGGCTACTTACCAGGGTGAATAGGTGTTGGTACTAAGAGAGGAGAGCTTGTCTCTAATCTTGTTACAGGTGTGAACTTAGTGGTCCAGATGGGTTTTTACTTTCATGAAGGGCCGCTTATTCTTTGACATCTGCACTAATCGCTGGTCTACCTTTGTGCCGCCTCCAGGTGCTGCACTACCTGGCAGTACAGAAACCTGCCGACCTTGCTCGGCACCTGTTACCTTGTGTCATTCATGCAGCCGTGCTCAAGGTAAAGGAAGAAGGTAAATGTCTTATTTGATTAGTCCTTAGCTCATTTCCAAAATGCAAATTTATTTGCCTAACTTATTTAAAGGTGGCTTTGATCTTTTTAAAAATAGAGAGTCTGGAAAATATTTCTTCAATTAAGAAGATTATAAAGCAGATAATATCCCATTCCAGTAAAGTTTTGCACTTCTCCAATCCAGAAGACAAGAAATTGGAAGTAAGTTTGATGTAGTGTCAGGATCTTGCCAAGTGTTCTCCCCATTTGTCAGTAATTATTTTAAAGATACGTTTTAAAGTGGCTTTGCTTTTTTCTTATCTGTGTCACTCCCCTTTCCACTGTTAGGAAATCATCCATCTAATTATTAATGTGGAAGCTATAATTGCTCGAGCCCGTTCACTGAAGGCCAAGTTTGGAACTGAGAAATGTGAACAAGAGAAGGAAAAGGAAGATCTTGAAAGGTAATTGCTATTTGACTTACTGGTTTCTGTCTGCAGTAGGAAAAGACACACTCTCTTTAGAAAATTTTAATAGACTATTGAGATTCTTTTATGGCACTCCTATGTTATTTGTAACAAGCCTTGGTTAGAGACAGAGAAGTATTTAATTTTAAGATTTGACCATACTGTATTTCTGAGTATTTGACAGGTGTTTCCATTCCTCCCACTTTTAGAAACAAATCTACCAGGACTTTTTTTCTAGAAATGTCCTTGTTCACTCTTGGCAATCTGGCGCCTGCAGATCCTCAGCCCTTGTTACATGAGGCTCCCCAAGAGTCTTGCTTTCAACTCTCACTGTTCCTTAGCCACAGTCTCAGATGTTCTGAAACTATTTCTGCTTAATATTCCTAGTGATTTATTTAATTTTAAACAAGATTTGTGATAGCAAAGGTGCACGTCCTAAAGCACCTGGCAAATGTGTTTTGAAAGAGTGACCTGATGAGGTGAGCAACTGGGTCAGTCTTTTCCTGTTCTGAGACTTGGCACCATTCCCAGAGGAGCCTGTCTGTGTGCATCAGTGTCCATTTTCACCTGTGGCACTTGAAAGGACAGTGTAGTTTTAAAATGTGATAAAGCATTTCCAGATTAGCTGCTTTAGCAGCTTCAGTTTTCGTAACTTTAAAATTTTCATCAGCCTCTCCATGAGAAATGGCACTATTGATGCTAAATAATTAGTATTGTATGACAGCCAGTGCATTTGCTATATAGCTTTTAATAAATTCTTACTTGAATTTTGGGTCTGTGTTGAGTGGAAATTTCTCCCATCCTCCTTTGCTCTTGAAAATTCCCTCCTTTTCAGTGAGAAGAAGAAGCTGTAGTCAAGGGAATCATGTCTATACCAGCACCATGTTAGTGAGCAGGTCGTGGGGGGCGGTGGCTCCGCGCCTTTGGCCCTGTTAGCTCCACCACACATTCTGTGGTGCACTTGGAAGCAGAGTGTTTCCAGCCCATAATGGCACAGTTTACAATTGAGATTTTGTTTAGCAAAACATGTTTTACATGCACACACACATGTTCTCATACATCTTAGGAGAAAAAAAGTGAGAAATTTGGATCATTGCTTTGCTCTGTAAATGAAACTTGGTTTTTGTTGCCTCTGCCCCCAACTTTTTTTTTTAATCTTTTATTTACTGTTTTCTAAGCTTCTAGTCTGAAAGAAATAAACTGGGTATTTCCTCTTACACTTTGACAGAGATGGGCTTGAAAAAAATTTTTTGAACAGTTGAAAGGCCGTAAGATTCTTATTTGAGGCAATTTTAATTCCAGATGTCAATCTATCCTGTCATAAAATTTCCATCCACTCTAGCCTTGGTAGGCTTAGCCAGTATCAATTTGAGGGTTTGTCCACCAGATGAATCTGAGGGTCGACACAGGGTGAACTGAGCAGCTTGCTTTCGATCCTTTCACGACCTTTCTCTCCTAGGTTTGTGAGTTGCCTTTTGGAGCAGCCTGAAGTGTTAGTCGTCGGTGCAGGAAGAGGACATGCTGGCACAATCATTCACAAGCTGTTTGTGAATGCTCAGAGGGTATGTGAGATTCCTTATTGACTGTATCATGATGTCCCCAGACCTCTACTCAGCAAGACGCTGTTTTGATTCCCACATATGGCTGATTATAGAGCCTTGAGTGTAAGTCTGCACATTGGGTTTGAACACTGAAGAAACAGTAACTCTCCACAGTGACTTATGAGTCTTCGAAATCCATTTGCTTTCTTACATGTTTAAATGAAATGATAAGTATATTTGAGGACCCAAATTTCAGGAGTTAGAAAGGTCTGAAGTCCATCATTACAGAATCTGATAGGGACTCGGTGAGCAATCTCCAGTGCCATGCTGTAGAAAAATATGTTTACTGCTTTCAGATTAGAATAGAGTTGCTTTACCAATTTTAAACTCCCCATGTAGTGTGATTGGATTCAATACTTAACTTGTGAAGTTAGTAAATCTAACTGTTTTGTAACAGTGAAGAGATCTAATTTTGGAGGTTTCCTAGAAAAGAAGAACAAGATTTCATATTTTTAGGATTATGGAAACTTAGTTATCAGCACAGAAAGAAAACCCAACTTGAAAAATTAACTTCCTCATTGTTTCTCTTAATGAAAAGTAGGGTTTTTAAATTTATGTAGTAGCTTCTGACATTCTAAAACTATAAAAATTTGGATTTTTATGAAGGTGACTAGCTATACTTTGTGCCAGCTCTCTGGTACTGATCTTGTTTAGTGATTAAGAGATGCTGGCGTCCCGCAGATGATTCTTATGTCAGGGCTTATTATTATAAAGATTCTGATAAAATGCTACCAAGTGCACTAAAGATGGTCCTCGACTTAAGATGGTTTGACTTACATTTTTTCAACTTTAAGATGGTGCGAAAGCAGTATGCTTTCAGTAGAAACCATA
Organism: Smutsia gigantea; assembly: GCA_032199065.1. NCBI lineage: Eukaryota > Metazoa > Chordata > Mammalia > Pholidota > Manidae > Smutsia > Smutsia gigantea. The sequence goes on from JAVSCE010010273.1 coordinate 128,189, forward strand.
TTTTGAATTTTGAATTGGGTCTTTTCCTGGGCTGGCGATATGCAGTACAATAGTCTCTTATGATGGTGGACAGTGGCAGCAAGCTGCAGCTCCCAGTTGGCCATGCCATCTCACGGGTACACGACCGATACACGGACAACCCTCTGTGCCCATGTAGCCATTCTATTTTTCACTTTCAGTGCAATATTCAGTTAATTACATGAGATAGTCAATGCTTTTAAAATGGGCTTTGTGTTGGATGATTTTGCCCAACTGTAGGCTAATGTAAGTGTTCTGAGCACGTTCAAGGTAGGCAAGGTTAAGCTAATGATGTTCAGTAGATGAGGTGTATTAAATGCATTTTCAATTCACAGTATTTTGAACTTATGATGGGTTTATTGGGAAGTAAACCTATTGTAAGTTAAGGAAGATTTGTCAGTACAGGGTGCCATTTAATGGCACTGTGATGATGCTTTTGAAGGTGTAATTCTCAGAATCAAATAAGAAAGAGAATTTTAAGGGATTTGCACATGGCATAAAAACTTCATTATCTCCTTTGAGTACATCTAGCTAATATATTCAAAATCATAGCCAAGTATAGTGATCTGAATTTTTAGCAAGAACTATACCTGCCATTCTTTATGGGATAGCTTCCTAAATTTAAGAATCTCAAGTCAAAAACCAAGTATTTTATTTCCTTATAAATTAGAGTTCTAGAAAACAATAGATGCTGACTTTGATTTGTTTTTGTTTCTGGGGTGAAACAAGATTGACTTTGTTTTCATAGCCCATCCTTTGCCAGTTTACTAACCAGACACTTACAAGCACATTTCCTTGTTACCATTTTCCTCATATTGCAAAATGTCTTTCATTTTCCTCATTTTTTAAGATGTGTGTTAGGGGGATCTAAAATCTAAAGTATTTATATTTTTAATGCTTATAGTGTTACTTGTTTTGAATAGTTAAGCAAAATTATTTTTCCAAAATGGAAATAGTCTTTTTTCCCCCAGACTGTAAGTGAAGTCTCATTGTAAAAATTGGAACAATACAGCAAATTATAAAGAAAAATATTTATTACATTTAAAAATTAATCACATTAACCTCACTACCTATTGATCACTGTCAGCATTTAACATCTAGCATATATGTGTATGTATGTTTTACAAAAATAGGATTATATTGTACAAAAATAGGATTATATCACTGTTAACCTTTAACAGCATATATGTTTTATAAGAATAGGATTACTTATGTAGTTTAATTTGTTTTTGTTTTCCACTTAACTATCTTTCTACATCAGTAAATATAGGAGTGTATTATCTATTCAGTGGTCTCATTTGTATAGCTAGTCCCCTTTAATGGATACTGAAATTGTACATTCATCCCACATTATATGTAATTGTAAAAGATTTCAAACTTTCAAACCTTTTAGCAAAATGTTTGTAGCAAATGGGCAGACTGTAATCCATACAATAAGCAACTGTTTGTTACATTTTAAAATTCAGACCTTAAATGTCTGGCTACTATAAATCAGTCAAGTTTATAAAGTAACTGATACTGTATATCAATTTTACTAATAAATTAAGATTTCAACATTTTTTAACAGGAAGTTTCACTGATTTTTCACAGCATATGTAATTTTACATAACTTTTCCTTAAGATTATGAAGAAACCTCATCATGATTACATGTGTCAGTGGTATATACATATTTAAGTGGAATTCAGCAAGTAGGCCACTGACTTAATTTTGCTTCAGTTTTACCAATTTTTTTGCTTATTAAGTGACACTCAGCAACATTGTTGAAACATCAGACACATGAGTAGTGGGATATGTCTGCTCCATTTGACAGCTCGGGCATTGTATGTGGTGTGTGTGTGTCTTCATACTCTTTCGATAGGATCATGTTCCTTAATGTTGTGCATGCTGTCTCTAAAATAAATCTAGAAATCTCGTGTCTAGCTCTTTTTAAACCATCTTGCTTGTTTCCCTCTCATCACTGTTTCTTTTCTCACCCTTTCTCAAGCTGACTGACTCTTCTGATGAGGTAACAAAATAGCCTTTGTCCCTCCTAGTACCTTGTTCCCTCCCATCCGTCTAACTTCATAATCACTGAGACTGACCACCTCTTGAACAGTCTGAATGTGGCGTACCTTTCTTGCTGGTGTTTAGTGTAACATGACTTCATATTTCCATTGCCAAAACAATTATTTTTTCTAAATTGATGGTATTGTGAAAGAAATATAGTGATCAGAGTTAAAACAAAGCTCTAATTCAGTATGTATTTCATGTAATTGTAATGAGAAAATAGATGTCTTTAATATTGAGAACTTAACTTTTGTGGCAATTGCTACATTACATGGACCTCTGTCACTTCTTTGTCACATGAGTTGCCCAGAAAATACAACCAGTGTCCCAGTTTTAATTTGGCAAACTTTTAAAAGAGTTGAAAGAATAGAGATAAAAAAAATCAGCTTTCCAGACTCTAGAGAGAAACAGCTCCTTATTGGACTGAGGACATCAGACTTGAACTTGGGTCATTGCTAGAAGCAACACATGGAAACCAGTACAGCTCCATTTCCCTCTTTGTCAAATGTCTGAATGTGGTCTTCATTTCAGAGCAGATTGCCTGGCAGTCATTATGCCTTCTGTCTCTATCAGCCAATTTGTTTGTAATCTTTGGTTGCTCATGTAGTGTTTCAAGCTTCTTGCATCATCTATATTGTGTTTTTTGAGTAATCATAACATAGTTGACTGCATTACTGAGTAAAGCAGAACATTTTTATGTATTTTTCATGTTTATTCATCTGTCCTTCAAATTGACCCAGGCTTAGCTTTTGACTTGCTCTTGAATTTAGCATTTGATTCTATTCAAGGCTGCAGCCATGGCTCCACCAGAGGAGGAGCTGAAGAGAGTGGGCTCCCCAGAGGAGAGAAGGCAGAACTCTCTGTCCGACTTCCCACCGCCTGCTGGCCGGGAACTGATTTTGCGCACCTCTGTGCCACGGCCTGCCCCGTATTCCCGAGCTCTGCCGCAGCGCATGTACAGTGTTCTCACCAAAGAGGAGTTCAGACTTGCAGGTGCCTTTTCATCGGATACCTCCTTCTTCTGATTCTTCTACAGTTGCCTCATTTGTGGCTTCAGAGACAGTGCTGACCCCTTCTGTGGGAGGGAGGCTGTGCCAGTCAGAACCTGAGAGGCCATGCAGGAGGCCTGTCCAGTTGACGGGTCAGGAATCATACCAGCATTGGAAAGACTTGCCAGTGCCATGCTTGGGCTCTGCTGTATCTTGGTGGGGGCAGAGGGAATGGGCTTGAGCTCTTGAAAACTTTCTTCCCCAAAGTGAGGGCCCTTGTTTGAGGTGGGGGGCAGGGGACCAGAAAGCAATAGGAGCCCTATACTCAGTCTGGTGGGATTGTTTATTCTTTTCCATGACTGTCCCTTAGGCTATGGCCTTGTATTTGTAGTCTGTGTAAACACTTGGTATAGTTATTAGTATCAAGTATGCAAAATAGAGTATCTTAACTCAGATATCTGGATATTTTGGTGGTAGCTCCTATTCCCAGAATCTGTGTTTTAAAATACTAAATGACATTCTGTTTATTCAGTCACCTGGTGGCCACCTTTATTGCACTAATTAACTTTCGATGAGCATTTTGAATGTTCTAGGAGAAAACCTAGAATTTCACATAGTTTATGTGTTTTCCGTGTAACTGTGACCTAAATGTATTCCGTCTGTTAAAACTATGTATTAAATGTCACTGCAAACCACTTTTATATCTGTCTTGTAAGGTTTGTTTCTCTCACTTGTTTTGGTTTTGGTTGCTGTGTAAGATATCACCTACAAACTGCTTTTCCCTCCTCCTCTCGCCTACGGCATGCAGTCCTTTTTGTGTGGCTGTTGGCTGGATACTGTGTTTAATAAAGTAGGGATGAGCACATGCTGAAAATATAGCCTTGGTACACAGAGATTATGTTGCAGTTAGTATAATTTAGTATATGTGCTAATGTAATGAATAGAAGATTATTTCAGTGAACTATTTTGCTTTTGTATTTTAAAGTGAAAGTAATCGATGGGGATATGTATCACCCAGCATAAGGATGACAGCAACATATTTTTAGTTACATGATAATCAAGAAGTCCCTGTTGGCTATATAGCTTCTGTTCAGTAATCTTAAATCCATTTTTAGGCCTAAAATTCTCACTTTAATCCAAAGTAACAAATATGTAGACTTTGCCTATGTAACTTTAAAGAATTAATAGAGCTGTGTAAACCCTGTTATATTATTTTTGTTAAAAAAAAAGTGTACATATATATATATGTGTACATATGAAGTAGGGGAGGCCCTGGCTGATCACCTCTCGGCCTTCACAGTGCGTTTCTCGGAGATGCTGGACTTGATTGCTGCTGGTAAACCATCCAGATGTGGGCAGCTAGAATCTTTTCAAGGACAGAGTTTGTCTGCTTTCTAATGAGGAAGTTGATAACACATTTTTCAAAGAGAGGTTGGATTTTAAACAGACAAGAATCTAATAAAAAGGAAAGTGTTGTTCTCTCTAATTTTCTTTTCCTTTCTCCCTTCTGGTGGATATTCTGTTTTTATTTCAGTTCATGCTATCTTAGATATTCCTAAATATTTGCAGCCTTCTGAGTCTTGCAGGGGTCTTAAGGGCACTCTTTGTGTCTCTTTTAAAATGGCAGTTACCCCATTTTACTTTTATTATAGTATATGGTTGATTATTTCACAGGTATTTTTATGTACCTACTTTGCATCAGGTACTATACTAGGCAATGAAGATAAACCAGAAACCACACCACACCTCCCTCCTTTCACAGACCTCCCCATTAGGCAGGGAAAGCTGATGTTTAATTACCATAAAACGGAGGATACAGCCACCTCGACTGTGTGAACTGGAGGCCCAACATTTATCTCATAAACTCGTTCATTCACTTGTCAGCAATAGAGAGTGATGCCTGCAGTAATAATAAGTATAAGGTGTTACGGAGAGGCTCTTACTGAGGCTTCAGGGGTCAGGAAGATCTTTGTAGAGGAGGTGACTTCTAGATTGAGACCAGAAGGTGAGTAGGAGCTAGCAGAGAGTGGGAAAGCAGGGTAAGTTGCTTGCAAAGAAAAAACTGTAACAACTCCCCCTCATCCCTGTATGCCTGCCCCTAACTTGCTTTGATTGTGTCACTCTCCCATGAAGTGGAGTTTATCTTTCCGCACCTTCAGTCAGGGCTTAGCCATGCCTTTCTCTGGACAGTGGAGGATTTGCGAGGAAGTTTGGCTTTTTGGCTGGAGTGTGTCGAGAGAGGCAAGAAGGGAAGATGGGGAGGTAAACTGAGGGAGATCACGAAGTTGCGTGTAAGCCACAGCCGAGGTTCGGAATCGTGTGTCTTCAGAGCAGTGACAAGTTGTCAGAGTTTTAAGCAAGGGAGTGACATGGTGGGTTTTAAACCACACTGAGGCAGGGCAAGTGGATTGGAGAGGCCAAGAAAGTATGTACATGTCCTAGATCTTGTACTAAATTGAAAATAGGAATTATATCATCAGTTTTTTTTAATCCTCCTCTTTGTTATGTACTGCAAAGAGCCTAAGGGGTGCCTGTGGAACAGACATGAAGTGTCCTCCCTGTGGGGCACTCCCACACCTGTGTATTTCTATTCAAATTTTTCTTCAGCTGGAATTTCCATTCGTTAGTCCAGGAAATGTTTATTGAGTGCCAGCTACGTTCCAGGAATTGTTGTGGGCAGTGAGGATACAGCATTGAACAGGACAGGAAAAAAACCCTCATGGTGATTACATTAAGGGTCCAAGTCTAAACAAACAGGTCACCCAGGAGGAGGAACGGAGTTCTTTTTAGACTGTGATAAGGGAAGGCCTGTGAGATGTGCTATCTGAGCAGAGACCTGAATGGAGTGAGGGAGCCGGCCGTGTGAGTGTCTGGGAGATGAGTCCAGGCAGGGAAAGCCCTGAGGTGGGAGTAATCTGGTATGTTGGAGGTGCAGAAAACAGGCCAGTGTGGTTGGAGTAAAGGAGTGTCAGGAGGAAGGCTGACATGCGTAAGGACGAGGGCCAGGTGACACAAGCATCAGGAGTTGGGTTTGCTTTCTTCATTGAAAGGGGGAAGCCAAAGGGGAATTTCGAACAAGGAGTGTCATGATCTGATGCTACTGTATGGGAGAGCACAGTGCCAAGGCAGGTGGAGGCACTGAAACTCGTCAGGAGAGGTGGTGGGTTGGACTGGAGTGGTGACATGGAGGGGGTAAAAGGCGACCAGACTTGGTACGTATTTTGAAAGCAGAATGCACAGAATTTGCTGATGGAATCGATGAGAGTTTGAGAAAGTCAGGATGACTTGAAGGTTTGGCGCCTAAGTAACTGAGTGAATGATGCTGTCATTTATTTACTGTGATGGGGAAGACCAAGGGAAGAGCATTTTGGGGGATGATGTGAGTCAAGATTTTAAGTTAGGATGTGTTAATTTGAGATAACAGAACCTGTGGGAGCCAGGAAGATCTCCACCTCCTGGTATTCACACCCTGTGTAGTCCTCACTTTGACATGGTACCAGGGTTGGCCTCCATGATCAACAGAGCATGGAGGAAGTGTTGGGATGTCACTTCCAAGATTAGGTTATAAGAGACATTGCAATTTCTGCTTTGGCTGCCCCAGTCCCCCCATCTTCTCAGACTACTCACTCTGGGAGAAGTCAAATGCCATGTCCCACACAACCCTAGGGAGAGGCCCACCCGGCGAGGAATTGAGGGTGCCAACAGCTGCATGAGGGAGCTTGGAAATTAATTCTCCCCAGCTTCGGGAGCCTGCAACCTCCTGAGGAACCTCCAGCCAGAACTACCAGCTAAGCTGCTCCTGGATGGCCAACCCTCAAACTGAGAGAGAACATTTACTCTTTTAAGCTGCTACATTTGGGGGCGACTTGTTTCACAGCAGTAGATAACTAATATAATACCCCGGTGATGATGTAAGTTTGGAGTTTAAGGAAAGGTTAGGGCTTGTGCTATAAATCAGATTTAGATACAGATTGTACTTGTGCCATGAGACAGTATGGGACTCCTGAGGAGTGGACAATGTGAAGAGAAGGTCTGGGGACTGGAGCAGAGATCAGGAAGGAGGAGGGGCCAGAGGAGACGAAGGAGTGGCCACTGAGGTAGAAGGAAAGCCGGAAACATGATGTTCTAGAAGCCAAGAGAAAAGTATTCGAGGAAGGTGGGAGTTGATAACTGCATCAAGTGCCTCTGAGACGTCAGGTAAGATGACAACTAAGAACTGCCTGCTGCCTGCCCGTGTGTGCAGAGTAACACATGCATTTGAGGTAATACACTTCTTACTGGGAAAGAGCAGAAGTGACTGCCCAGAGGAAGATGGGCAGCCCCAGCCCTGGTGGGTGCGCGTAACACTTCTGGCCCAAGCTGGGTGGCTTTGGTGGCTGTGGGGACACAGGCAGGAGGTGGGGTGTGGACGATGGCAAGAGCATGCAGCCACTGTCCATCTGCTTCAGGCCTCCTGCAACCCGTTTCCATGCCCCATCCTTGCTGCCAGTTCTTTTCTCCTGGGCGCACAGTGATCACTAGGGCTCGGCGCTCGGCAGACGCTGAATGGCTGCTCGCAGGCCTCTTGATGGCAAAAGACTCCCCACTGATGAGTTTGGATCTTCGAGTTTTTGGCTGTTGGACACCACGGAACCAGAACACTTCAAAATATTAGCATTTCTCCAGCTCTAAGAAGTGGGATTGGCGTTAGCCAGCGCGTAGCTCGTTCTTGAAGTACAAAATACAGCTAGTTGCTATCAGCACGACTTCTTTGCCAGCAGTTTTCCCGCTGGCAGCTTGTCGTGTCTGACAGGTGGTCGTGGACGCATTTCCCCCAAATAAATAGTCTCACCTACTGCAGGGAGCGTTCCTGGGGTGAGCTGACCAGCCAAGGAAAGCAGGTGAGCGACAGGCGCCCACTCGGCCCGGGGGGGACAGGGACGTGGTGCGGCCTCTGACCGGGTCCGGGATGGCTCCTGTCATCCACTCCCTGAAGGCGGCCTCGGCAGCGCTTGGCAGAGGTCCTGATGCTCGCTGAAAGCACACCTCCCCTTCTGCTTTCCATCCAGGTGAAGGCGCCTCTTTGGGGAACTGTGTTTCTTCCCCATCAGGTTGAAAAAAACATGCTTTTTGTTTGAAATTTGTAGGTTTTTCTTCATCTTTGTCCCAGACAAGTGGCAAATGGCTTGTGAGGGAGACGTGCAGGCTGGAGGATGTGCTAGTTGGGTTCAAAGCTGGTGAGCTGGATTGTCTTCAGGACTCAGAGTTCGGATAAAAAGTTCTTTCCAGAAGAGGAAAAAAATAGGACAATTTAGTTTTCTAAGACTGCTGTAACCAACTGTCACAAACAGCCTGGCTTAAAATGGCAGAAAATTGTCATTTCACAGTTCTGGAGGCTGTAAGTCCCCAGTCAAGGTGCTGGCAGGCCGGGGCCCCCTCCCAAACCCACAGGGAAGAGCCCCATCAGCTCTCCCCAGCTTCTGGGGTTGCTGGCAGCCCATGGCCACCTCCCTGTGGGGCTGGATGCTTCTCTCCTCATGACACCCGCTGCCCGACTCCAGGAGATCTTGTCTGAACCGATCGCATCTTCAAGACCCTGTTTCCAGACAAGGAGACCTTGTGAGGCACGGGGACTTAGGGCTTCAACGTAACTTTCATTTTGGGAAGGTGGTGGAGGGTCACAGTTCAACCCACAAAAGTGTCATTCAGAAGCCATCCAGATGGACCGATGCCCATCTCTCTGGTGTTAGGCCGTGGCCCCTGATGTGTAAAAGCATAGCCTAGCTCCAGAGAGATCAGTTTCAAATCCTTGCCTTCTTTGTCAGCCATGAGACATGGGCTGGTACCTAACCTCCTCCTCTGCCAAAATGGAGACAAAAATAAGTAGCAAGAGGTCGTTAGAAAAATCAGATGAGATGATACCTGAAAAGTGCCCAGCATGGTACAGGTACTTGGTTGTTTAATAAATGAACTGTTAAATGGCATGGTTGTGGATGGATGGGTGGTCAGGCGCTGGAGTGTGAGGACGCGTCTAAGCAGCAGTGTCTGTGGAGCGGCCGCCCGGGGAGCCCTGTAATGGGGGCGCCTTCAGAATCTCCTGCCATCTCATCCAATGAACTCTTTTGTTTTGGTCCCTTTTCCTTCCCTGGGGTCACAGGCTCCATAGAGGAAGTTACATATAAAGGCTGAGTAGAATTTGTTGTGGCAAAGGGCTGGGTGGAATGACGGGAGAGTCCCGGGGCATCCCAGGCTGAAGCCCATGGAGGCCTCACACCGTGTCAGTGTGGCCAGAGCAGGGCGGCGGCGAAGCAAGGGGCTGAGCAAGCAGCGGCCAGCTCACGAGCTTCCCTTGCTCTGTGGAGGCGTTTGGACCTTCTTGAGTGAAAGCAGAGAAGCTCTGGAAGGTTTTCTAGAGGAAAAGAGGAGCAAGCCTGGCCTCAGACCCCTTAAGACCTTACGTAACCACTCCAGTGACTCCTGTGAGCCATGGCAGTGGCCTTGACCTACCATGTCGGTAATGGGATGAGGTTCAGGGAGGGACACTGGCAGGACTCGAAGCATGGGAGGTGGGCAGGGAGGGCCAGGGTGAGCCCCAAGGGGCCAGCTGCTCCCCACGAGAGGGAAGTGCCTGGCACCCTAGCCCAGCCACCCGCCGGCACGGCAGCCCCTGCAAGGGCGCTGCTCAGCCTGCCCACCTTGCTGCCCCCTTAGCTGCTGCGGGACCGCTGGGTGACGTGCGAGGGGGTGCCCACTGCCCCGCAGCACCCAGGGGTCCCTCTCCCAGCTCACTACAGGCAAGGAAGTGAGAGCTGCTGCTACTTACCTGTCTTTAAACAGTGTCTCCTACGCACACATTTGCTCATGTTAAACATTGGTTGGGAGGGTGACGTTGGCTCCCTCCAGGTCGGTCGGACCTGACTAATAAGTTGATGGGACAGGATCAAAGCTTAAGTTCTTCAGCCACTTGACAGTTTGAGTAAATAATGACTTGTCAGTGCTATTTCTTCACATTCCTCTTTCTCAGCTCTATTTTTGGCCCAGAACTCTTTATTTTTGTCTTCATTACATAATGCGGAACTGCATTCTTAGTAACCCACTGTCATTCCTGTGTTATCCTGCCTACGTGAAAAAAGGAAGTATTTTTTGGGTGTGAATCTCGCAAACGTTCTCAGCTCTTCTGGGACTGAGGGCATGATGCCATGGATGGAGGGTGGCAGTGCGGAGGTGCCCCGGCACTTCTCTGGCTGAGGCTGAACCCGATCCTGGGGAGCTGGGCTGGAACCCGCCGACCTGCCTCCCTAGCCTGACCAGGTGGTAGCAGGACACTCCCCTCTGCACAGCGTTTTAATTTCCATCAGTTGATCCAGGAGCCTAGACATACTCTTAATTGCTATTCTTCATTCCCGTCGTTTTGGATATTGAGCAAACTGGAGGGAAGGACTGTACCAGTGAACCTCTCTCCTTCAGCTCTCTCATGTGACTGGCTGAATGCCCTGAAGAGGTCACACCAGGAGAGCAAAAGCTCTTTGAGTACGTTTGAAAGGCTGCTTTGGCTAGCTGGCCATCAGGAGGCTGGGAGCTTCACTGGGCATGGTATGAGAAGAAGGCAGCTTGCCTCAAATGGTGTGTGTGGAGCTAGTGCAGTCCCAACAGGAGAGGTGTCTTGGCTGAGCCCTGGGAGGTCTATAAAAATAAATCTGTCCAAAGAGCCCAGGGGTTTAGGTCTTACCATCTGGCTGGAGAGCCAGACATGTTTCCTTTAGTGTTTATGGGATTCCCTGAGAGTGTCCTGGTCGAAAACTGCTTCTGGAAGCTCGTGTACAGGCCCCTGTGGGAAGAGCTGACCCACCTCTAGGCACTGGGGTGCTGCTAGGAGGGGACCAAGAAGGACGTTCCCAGGTCGGAACAGCAACAGTGCAACCCAACAAGTGTGAGAGAGAGGCAGGGGATAGGTGGCCCTCATTCCTGAAGATTTCATCTGAAACCTTTGCAAATAGCCAAATTATATATAATCTTTGAGCAGATAATCTTACCACAGTTAAATAAACTAATCCAGAATTTCTCAAACCTTAACATATAGTGCCTCCTAAAGGAACAGCTTGAAGACCCTGGCTTTTTTTTTTTTTAGCAACTAGTGCTTTTCTTTAATTCCAAATATGCTCTTTAAAGCCACCTAGCTAAGCAGATGCTTAAACCCGCACCTATTAATTTGGGTATGTGATTTTCAATGTTTTTATTCTGGAGATTAAAGGCACTAGATCTTTAGCCTTGAAGGGTCACTTAGCAGCTCTGTGATAGTAATGGCAGCTGTAAATGCGGGCACCCAGTCTTCAGGTGACCCAGGATTCCTGATAGTCACTAAAATGAAACACCTCTTTAAAAATAACCAGAGAACCTGAAGACCCCAAAGGCTACATCCTCAGACCCTGGCGTTGGGGAGGAGGGCCTTGGGGCCTGTCCGACATGGAGAGCTATTTTGGGGTGGACGGTGAGTACATGAGCTTGTTTAATACAACCCCATGAGCGTGAACAACACCAACTGTGAGTGCACGTGCCCCTCCGAGGGCTATGCCTGCAAGGAAACGCGCAAGGGCCCCTGGGTGTGGGTGTTCTGGCCCTCTTCCTGCCTCTGGGGAGGACGATTCTAAGTGTGTCTGCGACCATTGGAAATGATGGGAGGAGCAGAGCCAGGCAGTGAGAGCACCAAACAGAAGGGCCTGGCCAGATGCACGGGAAGTTAGAGGAGCGGTTCACTCGTGTGTTTCTGCTGGAGCCTGTCAGCCATGACATGCCGTCACTTGTCATTTGGCTGATGCATGTGTGTAAATCTTGCCTGGAGGCAAGAAGTCTAATGAGTGCCTCTACCTGGCCACCCAGCATCTGCCTCTCTCTTTGTTCACATAGGTTGTATGTGAGTAATTGGTCCAATATGAAAGAGTTAAGAGGGAAAAGAAGAGATTAAATAACAGTATGACTGCAGGTTTGTGTCCCCCAGAATTCGTAAGTCGAAATCCTAGCCCCCAGTGTGATGGTATTAGGTGGGGCCTTTGGGTGGTGATTAGGTACCGAGGATAGATCCCTCACGAATGGGACCAGTGCCCTTATTAAAGGAACCCCAGAGAGTTCTGCTCTCTCCACAGGTGAGCGCACAATGGGCAGCCAGCAGCTTGCAGCCCAGAAGTGGCCCTCACTAAAGCTAGCCCACGCTGGCACCATGCTCTCAGAACTGTGAGAAACAGACGTGCTGTTGATAAGCCACCCAGTTTATAGGACTTTGTTACTGCAGCCAGAGCTGACTAAGGATGGTTTAATCTAAAAAGTGGTTTTCAATTTTTTGGTTAGTGATGCAGTCATATATATTATGTCATTATATATATATATATATATGCACACACATACATAAAGTGAACATAGCAGAGCATTTAGTAGGCAGACCTTCACAAGTCATTTTAGGCTTGTATTTGTGAACTCATTAAAGGTCACATATTTTTCAATTTCCTGAAAAATTACTGGTTAGAGGGATTTAGTTGGGTTCGTTCAATTGTCAGGAATAAAAAGCCCACAAGTAAGGATTCCTGGGGGGGCAGGGAAAGCCATGCAGTGGAACTGAGCTGTCAGAGGGCCTGACCTCGTGGAGTGTGGCATCTTGAGGAGGCTCCGGCAGTGGGCCAACTCTAGAGAAGCTTAGCTGCAGGCATTCACAGCTTCTCTCACCCTAGTGTGGCTCTACAGTGACCATCTTTCTGTCCCAGTACCAGCTTAGTGACCATTTTTCTGTCCCTACCAGCTGGCTATCTTGTTCAGTCTGATTCCTCTGGACTTCCAGTTTGCCCAGGATCCACGGCAGCGTCTCTTCCCTTCTGCATTATCACCTTCTGTTGCTAACCATTCAGCCTTCACTTTTCACTTTTCCAGTTCCAGAGATAAGCACGTGATTAGCCCAGTTTATCTTTCATCCGACCTTTTGGGCATAGCTGGTGGGCCACTGGTCAACCAACGGATTACCGTCCTTGGTTTGCTCTTCAGCTGTGGCTGAGAAGTGTGCATGGATGGGACATGGATGGAAAGAACCGTTCAGGAGGTGTGGCAGTAACTGGTGTACTTATGTTCATGACTTTAGTTATTCCTGAAGTTTCCTATCTAACTTTTTATTTGGAAACTATTTCAGACTTAGAAAGGTGCAAGAACATAAAAAGAAATCTTGTAAACCCTTTACACAGATTCACCCTTTGTCATTATTTTGCCATTTGGGTTTTCTAGGTCTAATTTTTAATAAATCTCTAAGTAGAAATGATGAATGCTCCCATCTCCTCTCTGCCCACTTAACTTTTTCTCTCCTGTTGTCTGATGGAGAGAAATTACAAAAACTATGTTCAGTCAGTTCTCAGGAAAAAAGTTGTCAGAACAGTCATAGAGCTGATGTAGTAGGCATGTTTTCAAATTTAAACACTATCATACACAGCAGAGATCTGCTGACTTTTTTTATTTGCATATGACAAAACCCATGCAGTTAGAATCAAGTTTAAGGGTAATAAGGCAGATGACATCCCAGATACTTAAAAAATCATATCCATAGCAAATGAAATACTAGATAAATACAAAATGTCTTTTTAAATGTAAACTGTACAGGGGAAGATGGCAGCATGAGCAAGGCAGGTGAAATACCCTCCCAAAACCATATATATTTGTGAAAATACGACAAATACAACTATTCCTAAAAGAGAGACCAGAAGATACAGGACAACAGCCAGGCTACATCTGCCTCTGTGAGAACTCAGCACCTCACGAAGTGGGTAAGATACAAAGCCGCGACCTGGCGGGACCCGAGCACTCCCCCACCGAGCACACCAGCAGGAGGAAAAGATTCAGAGTCGGGAGGGAGGGGAAGCACAGGACTGCTAGATAACCAGCCCTGGTGATCTGCCCCGGGAGTGCTGACACACATCACACGTGTATTGGAGACTGGAGAGACAGAAGGGCAGGATCTGAGATGGAGACCGCATGCGGGTCCCCTCAGCTGGCTCCCCAGGACAAAAGAAAAGAGGGCACTTTTTCAAAAGTCTTAAAGAAACAAGGGCCCAACAGTGGAACAAAATCGTCCCAGCACACTCAGCCCAGCAGGCTGGGAATCTTGAGGAATTTCAGACCCCTGGCCGGCGGCCAGGTCCTCCCACGGGGATCAGCAGCTCCTGGCCAGGGCTGCAAAGGGTCTGGTGATTCTGCCACAGCTGCTGAACAGCGGGAGAGTGGCCCGCCCACAGCAAACACACAGAATCTCCTCCTGGCGAGCGAGCAGCTAACATGAAAGGGCCACAGAACCCAGAGCAAGGGCTGGAAGGCACCAAGGGGAGCAGAACGCACCCAGCGTGACTCCAAACCCCCGCAGTGCCATAGGGTAGCCTGAGGGCAGCACCGTCCATAGCAGTTTAGGGGATTATCCCAGAGACTGCCTCCCAGTGTGCAGGTAACCAGCTCAGCCCCCAGAGAAGGGCAAGAGAACAGCAAACAGGAAGGGACATTGTTCTCCCAGCTGACACACGGGGCACCTATCGCCATGAAAAGACAGAGGAATATGGTCCAGACAAGGATCACCCAGACAACCCCAGAGAGAGGGCCTGATGGGATAGATTTAAACAATCTTCCTGAAAAGAATTGAGAATAAAAGTCATAACCATACTGATGGATCTACAGAGAAATATGCAAGAGCTAAGGGAGGAAGTCAGGAGAGACAACGCAGAAATGAGACAAACGATCGACGGGCTGAAGAGCAGACCAGACGAGGTGCAAGAGACTGTTAATGGAATAGATATCAGAGAACAGGAATGCAGAGAAGCTGAGGCAGAGAGAGATAAAAGGATCTCTAGTAATGAAAAAATATTAAGAGAACTGTGTGACCAATCCAAACAGAACAATATTCACATTACCGGAGTACGAGAAGAAGAAGAAGAGAGAAAAAGGGATAGAAAGTGTCTTTGAAGAAATAATTGCTGAAAACTTCCCCATGCTGGGGAAGGAAATAGTCTCTAAGACCATGGAAGCCCACAGATATCCCAACACAAGAGACCCAAGGAAGACAAGACCAAGACACATAATAATTAAAATGGCAAAGATCAAAGACAAGGACAGAGAATTAAAGGCAGCCAGAGAGAGAAAAAAGATCACCTACAAAGGAAAACCCATCAGACTATCAGATTTCTCAACAGAAACCTTATAGACCAGAAGAGAATGGCATGATATATTTAACATAATGAAACAGAAAGGCCTTGAAACAAGAATACTGTATCCAGCACGATTATCATTTAAATTTGAGGGAGGGATTAAACAATTCCCAGACAAGCAAAAGTTGAGGGAATTTGCCTCCAACAAACCACCTCCACAGGATATCTTAAAGTGACTGCTCTAGATGGAAGCACTCCTAAGGCTAAAAAGATGTCACCAGAGAAAATAAAATCATAGCAGAGAAATCAGACCATCCAAATACTAACTAAAGGCAAAAAATAAAATCAGCTATCCACAAAAAGAGTCAAAGGAAACGTAAAAGAGTACAGAATAAAACACCTAGCATATAAAGAATGGAGGAGGAAGAATAAGAGGGAGAGAAATAAAGAAACATCAGACTGTGTTTATAATAGCCTAACAAGAGAGTTAAGTTAGACTGTTAGACAGTAAAGAAGCTACCCTTGAACCTTTCATAACAATGAATCTAAAACTCGCAATGGCAATAAGTACATATCAATCAATAATCAACCTAAATGGAAATGGACTGAATGGACCAATAAAAGACACAGAGTAATAGAATGGATAAAAAAGCAAACCCATCTACATGCTGCCTACAAGAAACTCACCTCAAACCCAAAGACATACACAGACTAAAAGTGAAGGGATGGAAAAAGATATTTCATGCAAACAGCAAGGAGAAAAAAGCAGGTGTTGCAGTACTTGTATCAGACAAAACAGACTTCAAAACGAAGAAAGTAGCAAGAGATAAAGAAGGACATTACATAATGATAAAGGGGTCAGTCCAACAAGAGGATATAACCATTATAAATATATGTGCACCGAACACGAGAGCGCCAGCATATGTGAGACAAATACTAACAGAATTGAAGGAGGAAATAGACAGCAATGCATTCATTTTAGGAGACTTCAACACAGCACTCACTCCAAAGGACAGATCAACCAGACAGAAAATAAGTAAAGACACAGAGGCACTGAACAACATACTAGAACAGATGAACCTAACAGACATCTACAGAACTCTACACCCGAAAGCAACAGGATACACATTCTTCTCAAGTGCACATAGAACATTTTCCAGAATAGACCACATACTAGGTCACAAAAAGAACCTCAGTAATTTCAAAAATATTGAAATCCTACCAACCAACTTTTCAGATCACCAAGGTATAAAACTAGAAATAAATTGTACAAAGAAAACAAAAAAGGCTCTCAAATACAGAGGCTCAACAACATGCTCCTAAATAATCAATGGATCAAAGACCAAATTAAAACAGAGATAAAAAAATATATGGAGACTAATGACAACAACAACACAAAGCCACAACTTCTGTGGGACGCAGCAAAGGCAGTTCTAAGAGGAAAGTATATTGCAATCCAAGCCTACTTAAAGAAGGAAGAACAATCCCAAATGAATAGTCTAAAGACACAATTATTGAAATTGAAAAAGAAGAACAAATGAGGCCCAAAGTCACCAGAGGAGGGACATAATAAAAATTAGAGAAGAAATAAATAAAATAAGGAAGAAGAAAACAATAGAAAAATCAATGAAACCAAGAGCTGGTTCTTTGGAAAAATAAACAAAATAGATGAACCCGTAGCCAGACTTATAAGAGAAAAAGAGAATCTACACACATAAACAGGATCAGAAATGAGAAAGGAAAAATTAAAGCGAACACTAACAACTGGAAATTCATCCCATGCTCTTGGCTAGGAAGAATAAATATTGTCAAAATGGCTATACTACCTAAAGCAATCTACACATTCAATACAATCCCTATCAAAATATCAACAACATTCTTCAATGAACTGGAACAAATAGTTCCAGAAATACAAAGAATTATAAGAGAATACCATGAGAATCTATATGCTAACAAGCTGGAAAACGTAGAAGAAATGGACAACTTCTTAAAAAAATACAACCTTCCAAGGCTGACCAAACAAGAAACACAAAACCTAAACAGACCAATTACCAGCAACAAAATTGAATTGGTAATTAGAAAACTACCCAAGAACAAAACCCCCGGGCCAGTTAGATTCACCTGAGTTTTATCAGACATGTTGAGAAATAATAATACCCATTCTCCTTAAAGTTTTCCAAAAAATAGAAGAGGAGAGAATACTTCCAAACTCATTCTATGAAGCCAGCATCACTCTAAAACCAAAACCAGGCAAAGAACTCACCAAAAAAGAAAATTACAGACCAATATCCCTGATGAAGCTAGATGCAAAAATACTCAACAAAATATTAGCAAACCAAATTCAAAAATACATCAAGAGGATCATATACCATGATCACGTGGGATTCATCTCAGGGATGCAAGGATGGTACAACATCCGAAAACCCATCAACATCATCCACTACATCAACAAAAAGAAGGACAAAAACCACATGATCCTCTCCATAGATGCTGAAAAAGCATTTGACAAAATTCAACATCCATTCATGATAAAAACTCTCAACAAAATGGGTATAGAGGGCAAGTACCTCAACATAATAAAGGCCATATATGACAAACCCACAGCCAACATCATACTTAACAGCGAGAAGCTAAAAGCTTTTCATCTAAGATCGGGAACAAGACAGGGATGCCCACTCTCTCCACTGTTATTCAACATAGTACTGGAGGTCCTAGCCCCAGCAATCAGACACAACAATGACATACAAGGCATCCAGATTGGTAAAGAAGAACTCAAATTGTCACTATTTGCAGATGACATGATACTGTACATAAAAAACCCTAAAGACTCCACTCCCAAACTACTAGAACTAATATCTGAATTCAGCAAAGTTTTAGGATACAAAATTAACACACAGAAATCTGTTGCTTTCCTATACACTAATGATGAGCTAACAGAAAGAGAAATCAGGAAAACAATTCCATTCACAACTGCATCAAAAAGAATAACCTACCTAGGAATAAACCTGACAAGGAAGTGAAAGACCTATACCCTGAAAACTACAAGACACTCCTAAGAGAAATTAAAGCAAACACTAACAAATGGAAATTCATCCCATGCTCTTGGCTAGGAAGAACAAATACTGTCAAAATGGCTATACTACCTAAAGCAATCTACAGATTCAATACAATCCCTATCAAAATATCAACAGCATTCTTCAATGAACTGGAACAAATAGTTCTAAAATTTATATGGAACCACTAAAGACCCCGAATAGCCAAAGCAATGCTGAGAAGGAAGAATAAAACGGGGAATTACGCTCCCAGACTTCAAGCTCTACTACAAAGCTACAGTAATCAAGACAATTTGGTACTGGCACAAGAACAGACCCATAGACCAGTGGAACAGAAAGTCCAGACATTAACCCAAACATATACGGTCAATTAATATATGATAAAGGGGCCATGGATTTACACTGGGGAGATGACAGCCTCTTCATCAGCTGGTGTTGGAAAAACTGGACAGCTACATGTAAGAGAATGAAACTGGATTACTGTCTAACCCCATACACAAAAGTAAACTCAAAATGGATCAAGGATCTGTATGTAAGTCATGAAACCATAAAACTCTTAGAAAAAAACATACACAAAAATCTCTTGGACATAAACATGAGCAACTTCTTCATGAACATATATCCCTGGGCAAGGGAAACAAAAGCAAAAATGAACACGTGGGACTATATCAAGCTGAAAAGCTTCTGTACAGCAAAGGACACCATCAGTAGAACAAAAAGACATCCTACAGTATGGGAGAATATATTCATAAATGACATATCCGATAAGGGGTTGCCATCCAAAATATATAAAGAACTCACACACCTCAACAAACAAAAAGCAAATAATCCAATTAAGAAATGGGCAGAAGATATGAATAGACACTTCTCCAAAGAAGAAATTCAGATGGCCAACAGGCACATGAAAAGATGCTCCACATCGCTAATCATCACAGAAATGCAAATTAAAACCACAATGAGATATCACCTCACACCAGTGAGGATGGCCAACACCCAAAACACAAACAACAACAAATGTTGGCAAGGATGTGGAGAAAAGGGAACCCTCCTACACTGCTGGTGGGAATGCAAATTAGTTCAACCATTGTG
>JAVSCE010010274.1:0-36308 GCA_032199065.1 Smutsia gigantea
CCCGCTGGGTCTGGCTGTTACCCTGTCCCAGGGCCCAGTTGCTTCCTTTGGCCCTAAGCCGGTTCCTCTTCCTGACCCACCCTCTGACCTCATTTCTTCCAGAAGGTCCCACCATCCTCAGGATGGGCTGCCCACTTCTTGGCCAGCTCCAGGGCATGTCTGTGTGTCCCTGGACATCAGATCAGGCACTTGGTCAAACTAGGAGGGAACTGCGCCCTTTCTCTGAGTCACCTGCCCAAAGCAGTTCTTCCCTGTGGCAGTGAGGAAACAGGCTCGGAGAGGGGCAGTGGGAGGCTGGGTCTGTTCTCACTGCAGCATGGACCACAGGGCGCAGAGGGAAATGCACCGTGACACGGTGTCATGTTTGTTTTATTATGTGTTTTTCCTTTTCATTATGAAAGTTTTAAAAAGTGCACCAGCAGAGAGACTAAAGTGACCTGAGGGGCTATATGAGAGCCCCTGCCCCAGACCCCCTCAGCGGCTTCTGAAAAGCATGTCCCCTTTCATCCCTGAGTTCACGCCTGGCAGATGCAGACCTGACACAGAGCCGGGACACCATGCCCAACTGACAGCGACCAATCACGGTCCCCCAGCAGGCTCATCCTCGTGGGGCCCGGCCACTGCCATCTGTGCGCAGTGGGACCCCCGTTCTCCTAACTCCAAACCCAGAGGCGAGCCTGCAGGCCCCATCAGACTTCAGTTTGAGTTTTCAGTGCATCTTGGGGAGGCGTGGGAGAAGTTGGTATCGGTCAGCGCTGTTCTGGTCCAGGCCAAGGTGCCACGGTGTCCTCCCTCCTCCCACAGGGCCTGACACGGGCCTCCTCCCACCAGCCCTGGAGGCCTCCACCGACTCTGGCAATTTCTTTCTCTGGTGAAAAAGGCCTTTCTGGGCCCCTGGGCCTGCCCCCACACCACCATCTCCCGAGCTCCTGGCTCCCTTCCGAGAGGGGCGGGGTGCTGCCAGGCTTTGCTGTGGTGTCCGACTCAGCTTCAGGCTTATGACCCTCTCTCGAACCAGAAAGCAAGTGCCAGCTCCCGACCACACTGGCCTGAGTGCCGCCCCTCCCTCTGCCCTAACGCGGTGCTGCCCCCACACCACCTCCTCTGAGTGGGTGGCAGCCGTGGTGCTGCATCCCAGAGATGCCCGGCTCGCTGGCCCTCCTAGGGGTGTGGCAGTCACTTGATTCACTTCTGCTTGGTTTTCTCTTTTTAGGTAGTTTTGTAAATTGTGTTTTGTTCCAAAGTCAAAAAAGAAAGGTCCTGTTCTTTCTGGCTGCCCACTTCACTCTGTCCCCAAACTCTGATATCTCCCCTGTGCTGGGGAAACGGGAGGTGGGGGCCGCGGATCCTGCCCGTCAGGTTCGCTGGGCTCCCTGGCGGCTGGGCCGGCTCTTCCTGCTCTGTGCTTAGCCTCACACCCGGCTCAGGTGTCACCCCGGCCTGGGAACCCTGGAGCCCAGTGGCCTGCGATTGGCAGGTGTCAGTCTGGATGGCAGGGTGTGGAGGACATGTCCTACCTGTAGATCATTCAGATACCTGCACCCCTTGGTGAGCCCTGGGCACAGCCCTGGGGCTCAGGCGGGCATGCGCTCCTGTCTCCTCCCTGTCTCCTCAGGCTTCACTCAGTGCCAGGAGCACCATCCAGCCATGGAGTGGGAAGAGGAGCAGCCGCCTCAGGAGGTCAGAGGCCTGGGCTGGTGCCCCAGCTTGGGGGCTGCTCCCTGAATGGCCCAGGGCTCAGGGCCAGGCCAGCTGCTGGCCAGAGTGTGGGGTCCCCCTCAGTGTGGCCTCCTGGCGTCATTCTGGCTGCTTCTGGACATAGAGTGACCTCCTGCTGGCTTCCCGGGTGTTCCTGGGCCAGCCAAGGGAAATGCTGGGCATGGCACACTGAGGGTGGGCTGCACCCGAGGCGATTAGCACAGAGGGCACCTGTGGCCCATCCGCAGGGAGTTCATGGAGCAGCTGCTCGAATTCTGGGCAGGTCTCGGGACAAGCAGGTTCCCTGAGCCAGGGCAGGCCATGGGGAAGGTGGGCGTCCCCACCCAAGCGCTCCCCTCCCCTCTGCAGGCCGACGTGGAACCCGTCTTGACATCGGGGGCTTCGGAGGTGGTGCCCAGGGTGCTTTCCGGAGAACCGCAGAGCCTGTGTGCGTGCTCACTGAGGCGGCCCGGTGTGCGCGGGGTGGGCAGCACTGGCCGGCAGGGGCTCCCACCAGTGTGCCCCAAGTTTGTGGTGAAGATCGGCTGGGGGCTCTTGAGTCCAAGTGGGCAAGCAAAGCCACAGCAGGACCCTCCTCTGATGGGAGGGCCAGTGCCTCAGCTGCCCTGGAGTCCTTGGCCCTGCATGGCCTCCCTGCTCCTCTGTCCTTCTCCACCTGGGCGCACCCCCCGTGGGGTACAGGGCTCACCAAGGCTCGGCTCCCTTTCTGGGGAGGGTCTGGTTAGATGGCAGTCCCCCACCCCCATCCCACACTGCAGTGAGCCGGGACTCATGGTGGCTCCCGTGGGCTGTGCTGCCTGCCGGGGACCATATGCCCCCAGTGCATCTGGGTTCCACGGTGCAAGAGCCCTTGCAGCCCTGAGAACTGGGAGCCCAGGCCGCCAGTGGACAGCACCCCAAGTCGGGCCTTGCTGTCCCTGCAGCCGACATGGATGCTTTCAACCTGCTCCTGGAGATGAAGCTGACACGGCGGCGGGAAAGGCCCGACCTGCCATGCACAGTAACCCAGCTGGTGGCGGAGGATGGGAGCAGGGTGTATGTGGTGGGCACCGCCCACTTCAGTGATGACAGCAAGAGGGATGTCGTGAAGGTTAGTGCCACGGGCCGCCTCAAGAGGCCTCACCCCAGGCCCAGCTCAGCTGCCTCCAGGCCTGGCAGCCTACCTTGTCTTTCAGAGACACGCACACCCATTTGTGACCTATGCGTCTTGGTTGCTTAACAAACTGAGGCGTGGCCACAGCAGTGGGTGGCCCTTGGGGGCTGGGCTCCGCCCCCAGGGTTGGGGTCAGTGCTGGGTCTGTTGCAGACCATCCGGGAGGTGCAGCCCGACGTGGTGGTCGTGGAGCTCTGCCAGTACCGTGTGTCCATGCTGAAGATGGACGAGGCCGCCCTGCTGCGCGAGGCCAAGGAGATCAGCTTGGAGAAGCTGCAGCAGGCCGTGAGGCAGGTGGGCTGTGGGCTATGGGCTGGCCTTTCCCTGGGCCCTGTCCCCACTGAGTCCTGGGAGGTGTGGGGCCCAGGTAGGGCCTAGCCTGTGGTCAGTGCAGTGGTGCCCTACCCACCCTGGGGCTCTGTGTGGTTGAGGACTCTTCGCATTGGCCCATGAGGGAGGGAAGGCCATTGTCTACTGGGTTTCAGACGAGGGAGAAATGGATGTGCTTTAGTCCCAAGCCAGGAGCTGTTCAGGGACCCTGAGGACCCCGGTTTGCTAAGCAGTCACTTTGGTGTGGGGAGGTCTGGCTCATCCCACAGCCCTAAGCGATACCCCCACCACGTCTCCTACCCAGACCCAGGCAAGGGCCTGAGTCCCGCTCACCAACAGGTGCCCCGAGGGGGTTGTGGGCAAGTCATCAGGGTAAGCCTGGAGAGGTGAGAGGAGAAAGGGGCCCCCCAGCAGAGGCCAGGCACCGGCTCATGGCTTGTGGCCCTGGGAGGGCTGTGCAAGGGCCTCAGGACAGACGAAGGGCCAGGAGGGGCCCTGGAGTGTCCACTGGTGGCAGCCCCTGCTGGGTGTCAGTGTGTGGCCACGGGGACTCTGCTCTGTGCCTGTGTGGCCGGCTGACGCGGGGCCCATCCTGCAGAATGGGGTCATGTCTGGGCTCATGCAGATGCTGCTGCTGAAGGTGTCTGCCCACATCACCGAGCAGCTGGGCATGGCCCCCGGCGGCGAGTTCAGAGAGGCCTTCAAGGAGGTGGGCCTGGGCTTGGCTGGGGAGGGAACTCCGCACCTGGGAGCTGCCCCGGGGCCTGAGGCTTCCCAGCCAACACGCAGCCTCTGCCCCAGGCCAGCAAGGTGCCTTTCTGCAAGTTCCACCTGGGCGACCGGCCCATCCCCGTGACCTTCAAGAGGGCCATTGCCGCACTGTCCTTCTGGCAGAAGGTCAAGCTGGCGTGGGGCCTGTGTTTCCTGTCCGACCCTATCAGGTAGGGCTCAATGGTCTCCTGACAGGCAACCCCAGCCTGAGAATGGGCTAGAGGCCCAGGGGTACCCACAGAGTGACAGGGCTGGCCTGGCCTGGCCTGCTGTGTGGCACACGACACTTTTGTTCTTGGGCTGAGCCTCCTCAAACAAGATCTTCCTGGCCCGCCCTTCCACCGGGACCCCAAACAAAGGGTGCCGCAGTCCCTGCCCTGGGTCAGCAGCACCTCGCCCTGCTGGCTGCCCTGTCCACCCCCAGCAAGGACGACGTGGAGCGGTGCAAACAGAAGGACCTGCTGGAGCAGATGATGGCCGAGATGATTGGCGAGTTTCCAGACCTGCACCGCACCATTGTCTCAGAGCGCGACATCTACCTGACCTACGTGTTGAGGCAGGCCGCCCGGCGCCTTGAGCTGCCACGCTCCTCTGACGGTGACGTCTGGCCCAAGCGGGGCTCCTGCGGGCCGTCGCTGCCGGAGGGATGCTGACCTGTTGTTCCCTCCACAGCTGAACCCAGGAAGTGTGTCCCGTCTGTGGTGGTGGGTGTCGTGGGCATGGGCCACGTCCCTGGCATCGAGAAGAACTGGACCACCGACCTCAACATCCAGGAGATCATGACGTGAGTGCCACCCACACACGCCTTGCACCCCTCATGCAGCTGGGCCTGGGGAGGGGGCCATGACTGCGCCAGGGCCGGGGGAGCTTGTGCTCCCAAGCCAGGCCCATCTGCCTTCCTTCCCCCAGCGTCCCCCCGCCGTCCATCTCCGGCAGAGTGTCCCGGCTGGCTGTGAAGGCCACCGCCTTGGGCCTGCTAGGCTACGGTCTGTACTGGATGGGGCGCCGTGCTGCCAGCCTGGTCCTGTCGCTGCCCGCCACCCAGTACTGCCTGCAGAGGGCGTCAGTGGCCCGGCCGCACCAGTAGGAAGAACAGTGCTCAGGACCAATGGTGCTGGGGGACTGGCCCCAAAGGAGCTCCTGGTGTCCAGGCCCAGCCACTCCTGCCCTCCCCACCCCGCCCAAATAAAGAATCCTTTAACTGCTCTGAGCTCAGGCTTCCCAGCAGCCCTCCCCTATCCCCTGCAGGGCCCCCCAGGGCTCACGGGGTTCTCAGGGCCAAGACAGCAGGTGGGGAGGAGCCGAGGCACCTGCCAGCCGGTGGCCCTGCCCTGCCTCACCGTGCCTTCTGCGTGCCGGCCCAGGAGCACCTGCCCAGGAGTGACTGATCTGGGTGCCTGGCCTTCAGGGTCCAGCCGGCACATCTGGTGGGGCTGGATCGCCCCATGCCGCTCTGGTGTGGCTCCTGGGAGTGTTTCTCCTGAGAGGGCAGCTTGGCCAAGCGTGGTGGCCCTGGACATGCATCAGCACCAGCCCTGCCTCAGAGAGTGTGTGTGGTTTTGGCTTTTAAAAATGTCTGAAATTTTTTTACTCAGGTAATTTTAACTTAAAACAAACTGAAGCAAATGTCGGGAAATACTAGCCTTAAATGTGCTTGGGACAGAGACTCTTCCCCGAGGCCTCAGTGGTGAGAGGGGATGCCTGTGGGGAGGATCAGCTTCAGCGGTAAGGGTCCCGGCCATGCAGGGTGCGGCCTGCTTCCTGACCATCTGGTGGGGAGCCCAGAGGTGGCCCTGACCTCCAGGGGCAGATGGTGCGTGTCCACCAGGGCCCACCAGTTTGCCAGTGTGCAAGAGGTGCCCACCGCCCTCCCACGTACCCACGTCAGGTACAGACTGGGCGTAGCACCCCACCCAGTCATCACCCATGCGCGTCGCCCTGTGATTGTTCCCAGGCAAGTGCTGACACCGTAGCGTCTGTGCGGAGCACAGGCCTGGAGCCCACGGCGGGGAGCTGGGCGGGGCCCGTGTTCTCCCTGTCATTCACGTGCTCGTTCGTGTATGTGTTCCTTAGAAACTGAAATAAAGTCTAATTTTGGAAGCTCCTGTTTTGTGAAATGTGTAGAAATAGGACTCAAGTGCAGGGTGCCGTGGTGGGGAAGGGAGGCAGAGGCAGCTGGGGCCTGGGGTGGGCAGCAGGATGCTGGTGGCACCGCCTCGGGCCCTGAGGAACTTTCTCCCCGTGCCAAACGTGGACCCCAGCCTGGCACAGGCACCAGCCACGGGGAAGTGTGTGTGGAGGAGCTGCCCTCACCCCACCCAGTCCACGCCCTCTGGCCCCTGCCCAGCCCAGCCCCCCACCCTGGCAGGAGGGAAGGGAGGAGGCAGAGGGAGCCTGGCCGCCTGAACAAAAGGTGCCCAGGACCAGCAGCTCAGATCTGCCCCGGAAGACCCATGAGCCCCAAGGGTGTCCGGGGTCTGCCCGAGGCCCGGAGGGAGGGTGGAAGGGCGGGCTCTTCCCCAACAGTGTCTGCCCTCTAGGAAGCGTGGCTGCCGGCCCTGTGCTGGGTGTTGCTGCTCTCCTCTGCCTCTCTGCACCCCCTGCCAGCTCTGCGGTGCAGCATCGAAGGCGGGTAAGGAGGCTGGCGGGCTGGTGGATCTCAGGAGCCCACGGTGGGCTAGGGGCTTCCAGGGGTGCTGGGCCTGTGCCTGACCAGGGCTTGCTTTCCATGGGTCCCCATGGTGCTGCTGGAACCCCAAGGTCAGGCTGGGTGTCGTGGGGGAGGGAGGGGCCAGGTAGGCGTACACTGGGCAGCCTCTGACCCACCATGCACGGGTCCACACCTAGCAGGCCTTACTCCCTGTGAGGACCCACCTGGCTCCCTGCCCCAAACAGCCTGCAGGAGGGGCCCCATTCTAGTCCTGTGTCAGGAGGGGCCAGCTGAGTTTGGGAAGCCTAGCCAGGCCCTCCCAAGAGCAGCAGGTGAGGTCTTCGTTGGACCCACGGGGGAGAGGTGGTGTCCAGGGGCAGTGGGAGACACCAAAGAATTTAGGGGGGCAGCAAATGAGTGAGTCCAAGGAACAGCCACTTGAGAGAGGAGAGGCTGGTGTGGTCCAGGTGAGGGGATGGCACTATCAGGACCAAGGTTGTGAATGGTCTGTGGGATTGTCACAGGGGTCTGTGGGGACTGTTTCTGGTCACTTGGAGAGCAGTGCCCCTTCCTAGCCCATGTCTTCCACAGGGAGAGACTGCTCTCAGATTGGGACAGAGAACCCCAGGGCCCCCAGTGGTGTGTACACCATCCAGCCAGAGGGGGCCAGTACCCACTTCCGGGTGAGCAGCCTGTAGTGTGTGTGTGTGTTGGGGTGGGGTGTTGTCAAGGTAGTTTGTGTGTATCACTTTGGCTAAAACAAGAGATATTAATGTTTGAGGAACTTTCTCCCCGTGCCAAGTGTGGACCCCAGCCTGGCAAGGGAAGGACCAGGCCAGGGCTGCTGGCTGTGTCCATCCGCAGACACACCTGAACAACAGGTGTTTGCTGAGTGTTGTTTATAGTTGGCAAAGGCTTGGAGAAACCTAAACGCCCACCTCCAAGGGTATGAACAAAGAAAAATGCCCAGGATACAATATTATTCGAAAAAATAAAGCCACACAGCAGGGTGTCAAATAACACATGCCCAACAGTGGGTGCAGCCCTGGGACTTGGGGAGTTGCCTTGAAGGCTTTGACCCATTGACAAGCAGAAAAAACAAGGGTTCATTTTTCAAATAAATAGCGATTAGGGGAGCATGGACAGAAGGGCGTAGGCCTGTGTGGATCTGCCCAGAGGCGCCCGAGGCAGCTGATGCTTCTGCCCCAGGTTCTCTGTGACATGCACGTGGACGGTGGCTGGACAATGATTCAGAGTCAAGACTGGGGCAGGGAGAGGCCTCTGGACTTTGAGAGGTGTTGGCAGGAGTACAAGCAGGGCTTCAGCAACTTGGGAGGTAGGAGGGCCATGGAGCTCACCTTTGATCCCCACCAAGGACACGGCAGGGATGCCACAGGTGGCAGGGGCTTGCAGCAGGCAGCTGGCCTGAGCCTGGGTGCCCCACTCTGCAGGTGATCACTGGCTGGGGCTGGAGCACATCTCTGGCCTCACGTCCCAGCCTGGCCTGCACACAGAGCTCACAGTAGACCTGCAGGACGTGGGCAACCACACCCTGCAGGCGCACTATGACAACTTCCACGTGGACAAGGAGGACCAGTTTTACTGGCTGACCCTCGGTCTGTACTCAGGGAATGCAGGTGAGTGCCTGGAAGGGTTGGGGGGCTCTGGGAGCTATTTCCCTACCCCCAAGCGACCTGCTTTGCTGATATGCTGTCCTGAGGAGGGAAGGTTCAGACCCCAGAAACCCCAACTTCCCGGCCCACATCTGCCAGCCTCTGCGCTCTGGGGCTCCTCTCCCCTGGAGCACAGTACAGCTGCACGAAGTGGGTGCGGGCCGTGGAGCTGCAGAGCCCACCGCCCACGCCGCTACGCCGCGCAGGGGACACATTCCGGGGCAGAGGCCGCACGGACAACCAGGAGGGCTGCGGCTTCAGCACGCTGGACCACGACCACGACCGCTGCGCGCCCTGGACGGACGACGCGCGCGCTTTCGCCAGCTGCAGCGGCGATCACTCGGGCTTCCGCTGGTGGTACAGCGACTGCGGCCAGGAGAACCTCAATGGGCGGTGGCCGGAGAGCATGGGGGCCATCGGGGGCGTGCGCTGGGCTGCCGGCGACAGCGAGCCGGCCCTGCGCTCCAGCGTGATGTGCGTGCACACCACCGCGCCCCCACAAGGCCTAGGCCCCACTAAACGTTCCAACCAGGCTGTCAGCTGCGTCCTCCTTTCGGGTTGGGACATCCTCCTTGCCGGGCCGCTGGGACTCTGCGCTGCCCGCAGCACCTGCTTTTCCAGGATGGGACTGGGGAAGTCAAGGAGGCCGTACCGCCCAAAGGTGCGACCAGAGGCAAAGGGTGGGAGGTGTCCCCTCTGGGTGCGGGCCCAGTGAGGGCAGCCAGCAGGGCACAGAGCCTGGCACTCACGGACTCTCAATATACCTGTCCCCCAGATTCCACAGTGTGCGTAAGACAGTGGGGTGAGGGAGAAAGGACATGGGTCAGGAGGGCCCGGGACCTGCAGAAGAGGGGAGGGGGTGACAACAGACTCAGGCTGGGTCTTCTTGGCAGTTCAGAAGGAGGCTGGCAACAGGGGTCTCTGCCAGCAGACCCGGCCCAGGTGGAGGGAAGCAGTCAGGCTTCAGGAGGGGGCTCTGAGGCCATCCCCCTCATCTGTGTGCACCCCACACACACACACCATGAAGAAGGTCGTGTCAGTCACTTCATGGATGAGGACCTGAGCTGAAAAGGAGCTCAGGAGTCCTGGGAGGTCATGGCCAGCAGGGGCAGAGTCGGTCACACCAGGTCTGGGAAGTCTCAGGTCTGAGAGTAGCTGGGGTGGCTCTTTCAAGTTAAATTAAGCAGCCACGAGTGAGCTTATGTGTGTCTGGGATCTTTGGCCCAGCTCTGGGGCTCAGCTTTTACTTTGGGAAGCCCCTCCAAGGACCACAGCCTCCACAAAAGCATCTGAGGGGCCAGCTCAGGGGACCCCACAGGCTCACCTGAACCAAACCCCTCAGTCGTTCTGCCACATGGCCCACGCCCCACGCCTGAGGTGGTCCCTCCAAGAGCAGGGGTGAGGAGAGAGGCACTCAAAAAGGAAATTAAGGGAATAAGCTCCTATCAGTTAGAAGTACTGTGCAGGGAATCTCAGGCTGACCGGAGGCCCCGGCGAGGGGTGCAGCTGGTAGGTGGGGTGGATGGGGTGGGCATGGAATCCAGCAAACGTGAGGAATCATGCTTCAAGCAGAGGAGGAGCAGGAGCAAAGGCCCCACACCAGGGAGGTATCCAGTGAAGCCTTGCCTGCCCTTGGTTTCGCCCAGGGCACTTCCTGGCCCCCACTGACCTGGCCAGATCTAGACAAAGGTCTCCTTTTCCTCTGTTGGCCCCCATGCTCCTTGGGAACTTCCCAGGTATAGTCTGAAGCTGGCCCAGTACACGTAGGGCAGCTGGGACTGAAGAGGGAGATGGCCACTCCAGGTTGGGATGTGGCAGGTTTAATAAGCAAGGGGTTACACACGAGGCTTGCCTTGGGCACCCGCCCCGTCGGGTCAGTCTTGCAAGTTCATACAGAGGCCTTAATGGGGTTCAGTCCCGTGTGTGCCCAGGTGTCTCAGCACCAGTCACCATCTCAAGGCTGTGACCCTGTGGCGCCTCTGTGGAAGGCAGGCAGAAGCCCCGTTCCGAGCACGGGCAGGGTGTGGGGCCTCCGAGTGCCCGGCCCGGCTCACGGGTTAACGGACGGTCACCTCTTCTCGAGGACAACCCCTCCGAACACTCCCGTCCTGGCTTAAATCCTGGGCCAGAGCCTCGGCACAGAGTGGAGCTGGGCCTGACCTTATCTTCACCCGAGTTAGGGACATCCCTGATGGCCCACAGAGGACGTCCCTCAGCACGGTCACCCCACTCGGAGCACTTGTCTGGACTGGCTGGTGTCTCCCGGGCCGACCGCCATCCCTACGCTACCCAGTCCCTAACCGCGAGCAAAGTGGACGGACGGACGACGCAACCAATCAGAGCCAGGCTATCATGGTCGCAGGCGCAGTGGTGGAACCCGCCCCATGCAACCGGGCAGCCGGACTTCCGGCCGAGGCAGAAGGGCTTCCGCCGCAGCGGCGCCCCGGATGGCCGGACTCAGGGCCGCGCTCTGGACTTCGCTCGTGGCTGCCCGCGCCCGGTTGCCGCCCCTCGGCCCGCCGCCCTCACGCTGCTCTTCCTCGGCCACTGCCCGCGGCACCGCCATGGAGCCGGCACCCCGCTGGCTAGCGGGGCTGCGCTTCGACAACCGCGCTCTGCGCGCGCTGCCCATGGAGACGCCGCCGTCCGGCCCCGAGGGAGGCCCCTCCGCGCCGCGGCTGGTGCCCGGGGCCTGCTTCAGCCGCGTGCGGCCCGCGCCGCTGCACCAGCCGCGCCTCGTGGCGCTGTCAGAGCCCGCGCTGGCGCTGCTGGGCCTGGACGTGCCGCCCAACGACAACGCCGCCCGCGAGGCGCGTGAGGCGTGCGAGGCTGAGGCCGCGCTCTTCTTCAGCGGCAACGCGCTGCTGCCGGGCGCCGAGCCCGCCGCGCACTGCTACTGTGGCCACCAGTTCGGCCAGTTCGCCGGGCAGCTGGGCGACGGCGCCGCCATGTACCTGGGCGAGGTGTGCACGGCGGCGGGCGAGCGCTGGGAGCTGCAGCTCAAGGGCGCCGGCCCCACGCCCTTCTCCAGGTGGGCCCCTCTCCAGGTGGGCCCCTCTCCAAGTGGGCGGGGCCTGGGCCTGGAAGTGGGCTGGCCCTGGAGGGGCTGCCCTACGCCCTTCTCCAGGTGTGTATGTTGGGGATGGTGACATGCACATGTCCACAGATTTCCTCCCCAGTTGAGGGTGAAGTATAAGTTGGAAAAGTTTGATCTGGGGAGCCAGAACATGGCGGGGAGCAGGCCCTGAGGCCAAGAGGATGGGAACAAGGTCTGTTGGCCGCTGGTCTCCTCCCCTGCTGATCTGCCACCAAGTGTCCCTGATCCCACAGAACTGGCAGCTGCCAACACTGTTCCCGTCAACATTCCAAGAACCTTGGAGTCAGCCCCACATGTAGCTCTCATGTTTGCTGCGTTTCCAACCACCAGTGCTGGGAGTGAGGGGGGACACTTGTCAGACAACCTCACAAGCAACACAGACTTCCCGAGTGCACCCAGCACCCTTACAGCACACTTGGCACTACCCCACCGTCAGGGGGCAGTGTCAGGTAACAACAGGAGCGCCAGCAGCACAGCGCCTGGTCCAGATGCCAACAGCCTGACCCAGCAGGGTGCCCTGGCTCTCAGTGCGGTGCTGACAGTCCGTTCTGCTCGTTTCCACTAAACAGTTCATATGTTCAGTCCGTATTTGTTAAGTGCAAGTTGGTATTTTATGTTCAAAGAAATCCTGCAGGTGGGTCCAGCTGCTCCCCTTTCCTCCCCCAAGGACGAGCGTGTCTCTCATGCCCCACCGCCAGCAGTTCCATCTTAGATTCTCAAAATAACTGGTTTGTTCTCATCCTCCAGTCTCCAAACCTTTCTGTCTCTGAAGTTTGAGTTCAGCTTGGCACCCCACCACCCGCCCCAAAGAACCTGCTTGGTTTTCTGCACCAGAGGCTGATTGAAGAGTTTCTACCCCTTGGAATGAGGTGTAAATGCCTCTCATCCTGGGGCCTGCTCATTCTGTGAGCATCTTTAAGCTTTCTCTGTTTACCCTGCTAATTTATTTTTGCTAGTTGTTAAGACAAACCTTTTTGTGATAGTAATATGCTGGGGGGTTGCTTTTTATATTGGAAGACTTGAGTTTTAAATCAGTTTCCAAATCTGAGGTCTACTAGAACACTTTTTCCTTTGAAGGGAAGGAGTTATTGACTATTACTCGGGTTTACACATCCTCCATGTGTCCTGGGATCCCTAAAGCCCTAAGTGGCTGTGAGAAGCTTAAGGCCAGCTGCTGCTGGAGTTCCAGGTGTGTTTTAGGGGTGGGCAGGAGCTTCTTGCCTCTGCCTTCTTCCATGAGGGTTAGGATTTTAGGACAGGCCTCTCCTGGCAGGTACAGAAAGCCAGTCCTCAGCTGGGTCCGGCCCAGCAGCTTGGCTGGAACAGACTTGGGTGTGTAGGGGAAGGGACTGTGGTCACATGTCCTGTCAGCTCTGTGGGGCAAGGCTGCCCTGAGGCCTTTTATGCTTGCTGTTAATCTGTGTT
Source organism: Smutsia gigantea (assembly GCA_032199065.1). Classification (NCBI taxonomy): domain Eukaryota; kingdom Metazoa; phylum Chordata; class Mammalia; order Pholidota; family Manidae; genus Smutsia; species Smutsia gigantea. The sequence continues at coordinate 12,819 of JAVSCE010010274.1, forward strand.
CTTCAAGTCTGGCTCTTGCTTTGGGAACCTTGCTCAAGGCAAGAAAACAAGCAGCTTGTTTTCAGGATCATTTCTTTTTTTTTAATATAATTTATTTTATTATTAATTTACAATTACATGTGCAATATTACGATTATTAAACTACCCCTTCATCAGGTCCCCCCCACCAACCCCATTACAGTCACTGTCCATCAGCGTAGTGAGATGCTATAGAATCACTACTTGTCTTCTCTGAGTTGTACTGCCCTCCCCGTGCCCCCCCAACATTACATCTGCTAATCGTAATGCCCCTTTTTCCCTCTTATCCCTCCCTTCCCGCCCATTTTCCCCAGTCCCTTTCCCTTTGGTAACTATTAGTCCGTTCTTGGGTTCTGTGAGTCTGCTGCTGTTTTGTTCCTTCAGTTTTTTTCTTTGTTCTTATACTCCACATATGAGTGAAATCATTTGATACTTGTCTTTTTCGGCTTGGCTTATTTCACTGAGCATAATACCCTCTAGCTCCATCCATGTTGTTGCAAATGGTAGGATTTGTTTTCTTCTTATGGCTGAATAATATTCCATTGTGTATATGTACCACATCTTCTTTATCCATTCATCTACTGATGGACACTTAGGTTGCTTCCATTTCTTGGCTATTGTAAATAGTGCTGCAATAAACATAGGGGTGCATCTGTCCTTTTCAAATTGGGCTGCTGCATTCTTAGGGTAAATTCCTAGGAGTGGAATTCCTGGGTCAAATGGTATTTCTATTTTGAGTTTTTTGAGGAACCTCCATACTGCTTTCCACAATGGTTGAACTAATTTGCAGTCCCACCAGCAGTGTAGGAGGGTTCCCTTTTCTCCACATCCTCGCCAACATTTGTTGTTGTTTGTGTTTTGGATGTTGGCCATCCTCACTGGTGTGAGGTGATATCTCATTGTGGTTTTAATCTGCATTTCTCTGATGATTAGCGATGTGGAGCATCTTTTCATGTGCCTGTTGGCCATCTGAATTTCTTCTTTGGAGAAGTGTCTATTCATGTCCTCTGCCCATTTCTTAATTGGATTATTTGCTTTCTGTTTGTTAAGGTGCATGAGTTCTTTATATATTTTGGATGTCAACCCTTTATCAGATACGTTTTTTATGAATATATTCTCCCATACTGTAGGATGTCTTTTTGTTCTACTGATGGTGTCCTTTGCTGTACAGAAGCTTTTCAGCTTGATATAGTCCCACTTGTTCATTTTTGCTTTTGTTTCCCTTGCCCGGGGAGATATGTTCATGAAGAAGTTGCTCATGTTTATGTCCAAGAGATTTTTGCCTATGTTTTTTTCTAAGAGTTTTATGGTTTCATGACTTACATTCAGGTCTTTGATCCACCTTGAGTTTACCTTTGTGTATGGGGCTAGACAGTAGTCCAGTTTCATTGTCTTACATGTAGCTGTCCAGTTTTTCCAACACCAGCTGCTGAAGAGGCTGTCATCTCCCCATTGTATATCCAAGGCACTTTTATCAAATATTAATTGACTGTATATGTTTGGGTTAATGTTTGGATTTTCTATTCTGTTCCACTGGTCTGTGGGTCTGTTTTTGTGCCAATACCAAATTGTCTTGATTACTGTGGCTTTGTAGTAGAGCTTGAAGTCAGGGAGTGTAATTCCCCCTGTTTTATTCCTCCTTCTCAGGATTGCTTTGGCTATTCGGGGTCTTTTGTGGTTCCATATGAATTTTAGAATGATTTGTTCCAGTTCATTGAAGAAAGCTGTTGGTAGTTTGATAGGGATTGCATTGAATCTGTAGATTGCTTTAGGTAGTATAGCCATTTTGACAATATTTATTCTTCCTAGCCAAGAGCATGGGATGCATTTCCATTTGTTAGTGTCCTCTTTAATTTCTCTTAGGAGTGTCTTGTAGTTTTCAGAGTACAGGTCTTTCACTTCCTTCGTTAGGTTTATTCCTAGGTATTTTATTCTTTTTGATGCAATTGTGAATGGAATTGTTTTTCTGATTTCTCTTTCTGTTAGTTCATCGTTAGTGTATTGGAAAGCAACAGATTTCTGTGTGTTAATTTTGTATCCTGCAACTTTGCTGAATTCAGATATTAGTTCTAGTAGTTTTGGAATGGAATCTTTAGGGTTTTTTGGGATCATTTCTTACGAGACGCAAGATTAGCTTGGTAGTTGTTCCTGCTGAACAGCATGAAATCTAGCTAGGCTGAGTGGTGACTCCCAAGGCCAGGGAGAGGTGGAATGACATTTGAGGATGGATTGCCATGACATGTTCATCCCACAGACTAGGAGGTGATTGGAGTGCAGCTGTGGACTGAGAGTCACACTGGCCAGAGAGACCTGGGGTGACCGCCAGTCCTCATTTCCAAAGGTGTCATTCATATATGGGACGAGCTGCACTCGGGCCTGCAGAGCTCTGGGTGCTGGGCCGGGCCTGGCTGCTCCTGACCATTTGCCTCCTGGGCCCCACTCTGCAGGCCTGGGCCCGAGCACCCCTCTGCTCACACTGAGCCCAGGTCTGACCCCTTCCTGGCAGAGGACATGGGCAGCAAGTACCTTCACTCTGCCGTGCTGTCCTGCCAAGTGAGGCAGCCGTGGTGCTCATTATCTTCCACACACCGTTCTTTGCCTAGAGATCTTTCTGAGTCACTGCCGGGTCCCTTCACTCTGGGAGAATTCTGGGACACTGCCGTCCTGGACCAGGCCAGGACACCAGGCTTGACTCCCAACTTAGAAGGTCTGAGCTCCAGTTATCAGTGTGTTTTTGCTGGCTGGGACTCTTGGAGGTCAGAGTGTGCAGCCCCTCATGCTGTGAGGAGGGCTCTTGCGGGCCGGCTGTTCCTGCACACTGCTGCCACATTCCTCTTCCAATTTAAAGGAATTACAGAGTCTCTGGTCCAGCACAGAAGAAGCTGGGGGTCACCACTGCATTCTCACAACAAGTAAAAAGCTGAACTGAGAAACCAGCAACCTTCCATAGATCTGTGAAAGAAAAGAGGCCACAGTCAAAATGCCTCCAAAGTCGGAGTGGCCGGCAGACAGACAGAGTCACATTAACAGAGCAGAAATCCTCATGGGGTCCTGGCCCTGTAATTGATGAATTACTGGAAACTCAATGTAAACAACTCAGAAGCTCCAGGGAGACCTAGTCATAAGGGGCCCCCTATACTTAGTAAATTTTATCTCCTGGAGTTCTACTAGCTTCTCACGGTGAATATTGGAGAAAAATCCCCTTGTGCTCTGGCAGGGGGATAGGAAAAGGAACCATATGCAATACACCATGCTGCTGTTAGAGGCCTGCCCTCAGAGGAAGCTTTAACTGGCACCCCTGCTGCTGGGGTTTTATTGGAGCCTACGGGGGTGGGCGGGCGAAGGGAATACCCAGCTCCAGCCCACTCTAGCCTAGTTGTCCTACCTAAAGGAGCATATAGGGAGCTCCTGGCACAGAGGCACAGGTCACTACAAGACTGAGACCTAGTTATAGGACTTTAGAGCATTCCCCCGACCCCATACCTATGCCTTATCACCATATTGCTAAGGATCTATTTACAACAGTTCCTTTTACCTAGTATGTCATGCCCGGCTATCAAGAAAAAATTACAAGACATACTAAAAGGCAAAAAACATTGTTGGAAGAGACAGAGCAAGCATCAGAGCCAGACTTGGACAAGGTGGAGATACTGCAGTTATCAGACTGGAGATTTGAAACTATGATTAATATCCTGAAGGCTCTAATGGATAAGGTAGGCAACATGGAAGAATAGATGGGCATGGTAAGCAGAGAGATGCAAAAAGAAATGCTGGAGATTTCTAACAAGAACACAGAAATGAAGAATACCATAATGGGCTCATTAGTAGGCCAGACGTAGATGAGGAAATAATCTGAGCCTGAGGATATCTCAGTAGAAACCCCCAAAGATGAAAACCAAAGAGAAAAAAGACAAAAACAAAAACTGTCAATAATTGTGGGAAAACTGCAAAAGAAGTAACATGTAATGGGAATACCAAAAGGAAAGAGAGGAACAAGTATTTGAAACAATAACAGAATTTCCCCAAATTATATCAGACAACAAACAGATCTAAGAAGTTTGAAGAACACCAAGCAGGATAAATCCTCCCCCAATCCAAGGGAAAAAAAAACAGCTATACCCAGGCACAGATCCTGGGACAGCAGAGGAATGCTGTGAGCAGCTCTATACTCTCTAATTTGATAACCTGCATGAAATGGTCCAGTTTTGTGAAAGATGCAATTTATTAAAACTCACACAAGAAGAAATAGACAATCTGAATAGGTCTGTATCTATTAAAGAAATTGAATAAACAATAACCTTCCAAAACAGAAAGTACCAGGCCTAAATAGGTTCACTGGTGAATTCTACCAAACATTTAAGGAAGAAATTTGCCAATTTTCTACAGCCTCTTTCAGCATTAGAAACGAAGGGAGTACTTCCTAACTCATTTATGAGGTCAGTGTTACCCTAATGCCAAATCAGACAAAGACAATATAAGAAGAGAAAACTACAGACCAATATCTGATGAACATAGATACATAGATAATCCTCAACAAAATAGCAAACTGATTCCAACAGTGTCTGAAAAGAATTATTATACACCATGACCAAATGGGATTTAGTCCGGATATGCACAGCTGGTTTGATACTCAAAAATTTAAAAACGTGATATATCAGATCAACAGGCTAAAGAAGGAAAATCCCTTCAATACATGCAGAAAAAGCATTTGACAAGATTCAGTACCCATTCTGATAAAGACTCAGTAAAGTCAGAATGGAAAGGAACTTCCTCAAACTGATAAAGAATATCTACAGAAAACCTAAGTCTTTTCATCTACTTAATGATGAGAACCTCAAAGGTTTCCCACTAAGATCAGACATTAGACAAAGATGTCTTTTCTCACCACTGCTTTTCAACATCATACTGAAGTCCTAGCTAATGCAGTAAGACAAAGAGGAAATTTGAAGGAAATCTCAAGTAATAACAAAAAAAGGAACCAAATAGCCAGTTATGGTTGTAGGATACAAAATTACTATATAAAATGCAATCACTATATTATATATCAGCAATGAACAATTGGAATCTGAAATTAAAACTACATTAGGACTCCAAAAATGAAATATTTAGTGTAAATCTAACAAAGTATGCTCAAGATCTGTATGAGGAAAACTATAAAACTGATAAAATATATCAAAAAACTAAATATAAAGATATTCCATGTCTATAGCTGGGAAGACTCAATGTTGTCAAGATGTCAGTACTTCCCAACTTGATCTATAGATGCAGTACAATCCCAATCGAAGTCTCAGCAAGTATATTGACAAACTGATTCTAAAATTTATGTGGAGAGGCAGGAGACCCAGTGTAGCCAGCATGATACTGAACAAAGTTGGAGGACTGACACTGCTTGTCTTCAAGCCTTACTTAAAGCTACAGTAAGCAAGACAGCGTGGTGTTTGTGAAAGAACAGAGAGCCCAGAAATAGACCCACATAAAGATGGTCACCTTCTCTGTGACAGAGGAGCAAAGACAGTCTTCTCAACAAATGGTGCTGGAACAACTGGATGTCCACATGCAAAAAATGAACCTACTCACAGCCCCTATACCATTCATGGAAATTAACTCAAAGTAGATCATAGACATAAATGTAAAATACAAAAATATAAAGCTAGAAGATGAAATAGAAAACCTAGATGACCTTGGGTGTGGCAATAATGCTTTAGATAAAAAGATGTCTTTAGATAGATTCAGATAGATAAGCTGGTATTCAGTGAAGTTAAAACTTAGGCTCTGCAACCACAGACTGGGAGAAAAATTTGGAAAGACACATCTAATAAAAGTCTATACCCAAAATTGTATACCCCTATAGAGACTCAAGAAGAAAACAGATACCTCATTTTAAAATGGGCCAAAGACCTGAACAGACATGACACCAAAGAAGATACACAGTTGGCAAGTAAGCACGCAAGAAGATGCCCTGCATCGTGTGCCACCCGGGAAATTCAGATTAAAAGCAGTGGAACCCCACCCACCACACACCTGCTAGCTGACCAAAGCCCAGGCCACTGACAACACGAAGTGCTGCTGAGTATATGGAGCAGCAGAAACGCTCAGTCATTGCCAGGCGGGTGCAGAGTGGTGCAACCACCTTGGAAGACAGTTTGGCAGTTTCTTATCACACTGAACATACTCTTGCCATACAATCTGGCAGTCGCACTCCTTGGTATTTACCCGAAGGAGCTGAAACCTTACAGCTACACAAAAACGTGCACACAGACATTTACAACAGCTTTATTCATAATTGCCAAGACATGGAAGCAACCGGGATGTCCCTCAGCAGCTGATGCAGAAAAAGCTGTGGTCCATGCAGACAATGGGATATTACTCAGCACTGAAAAGAGCTATGAAGCCATGTAAAGACATGGAGGAGCCTTAAAAGCATGTAAGTGCGTGAAAGAAGCCAGTCAGAAAAGGCTGCAGAGTGTGTGACCAGCTCTGTGACACTCTGGGAGGCAGTAAAGGACCAGTGACAGCTGGAGGTCAGGGGAGGGAGGGATGAACGGGGAGAGCCGAGGGTTTTTAGGGCAGGGAAGCTACTCTGTGTGACACTGTATGGTGGACCCGTATCATACATGTGTCCAAACCCACAGGATGAACACCACCAAGAGTGACCCTGATGGAGACTGGACTCCGGGTGGTGGTTCATGAGTTGTAACAAATGTCTGATCTGATGGAATACTGATACTGACAGTGGGGAAGGTCATATGTGTGGAGGGACAGGAGGTACATGAGAAACCCCTGTACTTTCCAATCCATTTTTCTCTGAACCTAAAACCGCTCTGGAAAATAGAGTCTATTAAAGAAAAAAAAATAGGCTTAGTGTAAAAAAAAGTTAAAGCCTACAAGGCTGTCCACCTCTTCCCCACTAGGGCTTCTGCAAAATAAATTCCTAACAGAATTACAGGTTTGCAAGTGTATGACAGTACGTGGGCCGGGTCCTCATGGAGGCCTCATGTTGCCTTTGCTGTCCTTGGCGTCAGCAACAGACCAGGGACGATGATGAGTGTTAGGTAAAGCAGACTGTTTTTATAATGATGTTAGAGTCACTCATGAGTTGTTTTTTAAAAGCCTACAGGGTGCTTTGAGTCCCTTCATTTAGCTCTCTGAACCTCTGTTGAATGGATGCCTGCCTAAGCACACAGCGACCTCTGTGTTTGATTTCAGAGAGGCTGATGGTCGCAAAGTCCTGCGGTCAAGTATCCGGGAGTTCCTATGCAGCGAAGCCATGTTCCACTTGGGGATCCCCACCACACGGGCCGGGGCCTGCATCACATCCCAGTCCACCGTCGTGCGTGACATGTTCTATGATGGTAATCCAAAATATGAAAAATGCACGGTTGTGTTGCGCATAGCTTCCACTTTCCTAAGGTAATGCCAGGGCCCTTTTGGCCTGTGTTAATGCACTTGCTTTATCAAGTTGTAGGAGGTCTGTGCTTTTGCGGCTGGGAAGCCTGGTGGAGGCAAATGTGCATGCAGTCAGAAGCCGGCCCCTGCCTGGCCCGGGTGTAGGAGCAGCAGCCTGTCCACCGCGTTGATGCTTTGTGTCCCACACAACAGGCCCTGGGCATTTTATACATCAGGAGTCCAGTCCTGACGTGAACACTTGTGCTGAGCCCTTCATGTACCGTGCCAGGCCCTTGCTGCCAGAGAGAAGGTGATGGAGAGGCAGCCTGGTTAGCCAGTGCGTGGTTGGCCCAGGCAGTGGGTCCCCGAAGCACCGGTGAAGGGGGCAGGACCTCAGGCAGCCAGAGGGGCTGCCCAGACATGGGGTCCTGGGAAGGGCCTGTGCTGAGCTGTTTCCCTGTAGCTTATGACAAGGAACTGCATCAAATTTCCCAAGAAAATGGCTTTACTTTGTCCTGTGAATAAGGGCTGCCCCATACCTGCTGTGTCTGTCTGCTGCCATTCTCACACCCCTGGTCACTGAGTCCCTTCCGGCTCCTGTGTTGTGAGCCTGTAAGTCTTTGATGTCACTAGCATCATACATTTGTTTGGTACTGATCCCGGCCCCAGAGCCGTTAGGAAGCAGCTGTGGTAACCCTGTGGTTCCCTGGGCCTGCCAGCCCTCCACGCCTGAGGCTAAGGTCACTGGCTTTCTCTTGTTCTCTGGAGGGTGGGAGGAGCCGGGGAAAGTGTCTGCCTCATTCAGGAGACTCCTCTGCGGCACTCCTGTCCTTCTGACCAGGCTGTTCTTTGCTGTGGGCCACACTGTGCCTTGTGGGGTGTTGGGCAGCCTCTGGCCTCCACCCACTAGTTGCCAGTAGTAACCCAGTCATAACAACCAAAACCATCTCTAGCCATTGCCTCCAGTCCCCTCCGGTGGAGACCCTGCTGACCACCACAAGCAGTACATGCAGTAAAGCTGACCCTGCCCATCACCCGCTGTAGGCTGCTGGGGACTGATGTGCCCCTTGGTGTGGGAGGACAGCACAGACCCTTCTTGTCCTGGTGAGTCGGGCAGACAGGTGTAGCAGCTCCTGGCTGCATGGAAGTGACCTGAAGTGAAACATGTCTGTATCTGTGTCCGAAAGGCTGATAACGGTTTTGTCTGTTAGTTGAATCGATGTGTTCTTCCCTCTGTAGACTGACCTAGCAGCCAGACCCTCCTTTTCTTTTGCAAGTGGGTGGAGTTGTTTTAACTTGTTGAAAACTTGGGTCTTCCCTCCAGGTTTGGGTCCTTTGAGATTTTTAAGCCTGCAGATGAGCACACAGGGCGCTCAGGCCCCAGTGTGGGGAGAAACGACATTCGAGTGCAGATGCTTGACTATGTGATTGGCACCTTTTACCCGGAAATCCAGGCTGCTCATGGCAGCCACAGCGTGCAGAGGAACGCCGCCTTCTTTCGGGAGGTAGGTGGGGTGCCCCCCACCCCCAACCCACAGACAGTTGCCTCGCTCCTGCCCCTCCCCCGCCTGCCACTGAAGACATGGTCTTTTTGGCTGGTGGACAGAGGTTCTCACCCTGCCCTTCCCAGAGTCAGCATCCTGTCCCAGACCTTCACCACTCACTGACTGTGACCAGGGCCAACTTCTTGCAAACGTTTGAGGGTCGGGGGTCCTGGGACAAACCCAAGGGTCCCTTTGTTCTAGGCAGCAGTTGTGGGGCCCTGGCCAGTAGGAGGCCTTCGGAGGGGAAGACCCCCACTCAGGGAGCCTGAGTGCCAGTGGGGCGTGTGCTCACAGGGGCCCCACCCAGCCACACGCACCTTGTCCAGACCAGTCTCAAGCTGGGGGAGATGCTGGCTGCCCTGAGTTGTGTCTGGGTCCACCCCGAGAACTGTCAGGTGTGGCCCCCACCCACTGGGCCGTGCAGACGTCCCACGCCTGGCATCCTGTTCATTGTGGCATCGGTGACTAGAAGCAGAGGAGAGGGTGGGGCAGCACCCCTTCCATCAGAAGTGGACGCCGAGTCTGTGCATTTGTGGGGCCGCATCAGCCACACTGTTTCCCCATCTCCTGCATGGGCGTGTGCCTGGGCCTCAGAATGTGAGGGGAGAAGACAGTGCTGCCTGGTTCCTGGCGTGTCATGGCCTGGCAGAGGTGTGGTGCTGGGTGGCAGGAGCCCTTGGGGGCAGCCCTACGTCCTACAGGCCCCTGCTTTCCCAGGCTCAGCGCGTCCTTGAGGCTGTAGTTAGGCTGCAGTGGGGCAGCCTGGTCCGGGTGAGTGAGCCATCTGAGCCTCTTCCCGGGCAGCCTGCAGGGTGAGGCATGGTAAATCCCTTGTTTGTTCATGGTCATTATTGGGCCTGAGTCTCAGGGATGGCATGGCTCCCTAATTTTTCTGGTTTTGGGTAAAACTAAAATTTGTGAGTATATAAAACAGATAGCTAGCGTATGTGGACATCAGCCTGTGCGCATCAGGCTCATTCCAAATTCTTTCTACTTCTTAACTTTTGTTGAGTGTTCTACCCCATGGAAGTCTCTGGAGAACAAGAACCACTTTGAGAAACACAGCCGACTTAGTGGGGGAAGAGCAAAGGGCAGGGGTCAACCAGGGCCCATCCTACCACAGGTGACGCGTCGCACGGCCAGGATGGTGGCTGAGTGGCAGTGTGTTGGCTTCTGCCATGGCGTGCTCAACACGGACAACATGAGCATCGTGGGTCTCACCATTGACTACGGGCCCTTCGGCTTCATGGACAGGTGGGCCCCATGCAACCCTGCTGCCCCTCCAAGGACACCACCCCAGAACCAACAAGGCAGGGTCCTCAGCGGTGAGGGGGCCTGCAGGTGCTGACGTCGGTTCTCCCTTCTCAGCAATGCCTGGTCAGCCATGCCCAGGAGCACAAGTACCCTGAAAGGTTTTGAGCGGAGAAGTGGCATTTTTAAAGGGACCTTCCACTCCCGGTTGAAAGGAGGAAAGGGCAGGAGCAGGCGGTGTGCCAGGGCAGTGACCTGAGGGGCAGCCCTGAGGACGGTGGCTTTCCTGTGCTTTTGGGACAGCCTCGGGGCACAGAGGATCGAGTGGCCACAGGGTGCCTGAGCCAGGAAGGCAGGGGTGTAGTGGGCACACAGGCACTGCCTTGGGGCCCCCAGACAGTCTCCTCACCTGTACGGCAGGTACGACCCCGACCACGTGTGCAACGCATCTGACAACACCGGGCGCTATTCATACAGCAAGCAGCCTGAGGTGTGCAAATGGAACCTGCAGAAGCTGGCCGAGGCCCTAGAGCCCGAGCTGCCCCACGAGCTGGGCAAGGCCATCCTGGCCGAGGAGTTTGACACCACATTCCACAGGCACTACCTGCAGAAGATGCGCAGGAAGCTGGGCCTCGTGCGGGCTGAGCGGGAGGAGGACGGGGCCCTGGTGGCCCAGCTCCTGGAGACCATGCACCTGACCGGTGAGTGGGTGGGGCGCACGTGCCACCCAGGGCTTGGTATTCCCGCTGCGGTAAAATGTGACAAAACCTGCCCTTTTAACTATTTCTCACTGTACATTTAGTGGCATTAGCTACACATGTGCTCTTAACCATCCCCACCATCGGTTTCCAGAACTTTCTCACCTGCCCAACTGAAGCTCTGTCCCCATTGAACCCCCGTGGAGGGAGCCTCTCCACGCCTCACACGAGTGGTCCTCCCGTGTCTGTCCTCCTGTGACTGGTGCACTCCACTGAGCAGTGTCCTCGGGCCCATCTGTGCTGCAGAAGGTGTCAGAAGGCCTCTCTTTTAGGCTGATTAGTAATCCACACACAGGTTGTTTCCACCCTGTAGCCGTTGTGAATAATGCTGCTGTAAAAACAGATATATAGGTATCTGAGTCTGCTTGCAACTCCTGTTGGGGATGCGTGTAGGAGCAGAGTTCTGGTCCTGTGTCCACCTTCTCAGTTGCTCTAGTTGGAGCTTCTAGGACTGTGTTGAAGAGGAGTGGCTGATGGGGAAGTCCACCTGTTGTCCTGCATTGCTGAATGTGGTGCTACCTGTAGGCTTTTTCATATATGACCCTTACCAGATTAAGGACATTTCCTTCTATTCCTAGTTTGTTTTTCCCCTTTTGTACCAGATAAGATGATCACATTGTTCTACTCCTAATTCATACCCCACCTTAGTCGACTTAAACTGCTCTAATAAACCAGACTGGGCAGCTGAACCCAGTGCTGGAGGCTGCAAGGTGCCTGGTGGCCAGATCACTGGTGAGGCTCTTGTGGGTCCCTGATGGCAGTCTTCCTGCTGTGTCCTCACGGGGTGAGCAAGATGCTCACGTCTCTCCCTGCCAAGGGCCCCAGTCTGTATTTGCAAGGGGAGTTGGTGTTTTTCTTTCCTTGTGGTGTCTTTGGCTTCAGCATAAGCAATGCCGGTGTCATAAAATTAGTGTTAGGAAGTGTTTCCTCCTACTGTTCACAAGAGTTTTGAGGAGGATTGGTGTTCTTTAAATGGTTGGTACAGTTCACCAGTGCAACCATCTGGTACTAATATTTTCTTTGTTGGGAGGTTTTCATCTGATTCAGTCTCCTTATTTTGGGACTGTTTTGATTTTGTTTCTCTGTCAGTTTTTGTTATTCTTTCTAGGAGTTTGTTTGTGTCATCTAACTTACCTGTTGGCATAAATTGCTCATAGTATTCTCTTGTGATTTTCAGCTTCATTCCATTGTGGCTGGAAAAGATACCAGGCTTTTTAAACATAGTAAGATTTCTGTTATGGTCTGAAGTGTGGTCTGTCGTGGAGACTGTCCCGTGTGACTCTGTGGCCCCACAGGTTCAGCGTGTCTAGGCGGTCACTCAGAGTGGGGTGGCATCTCCAGATCCTATTCTTGAACTGGTCTGTTTACTTTGTGTTCTTTGGTGCTCGTTCAGTACATGTCTACAACTGTTACATCTTCTTGAAGAACCGACTCTTACCAATATGTATTGTTGTTCTCTTTTGTCTTTTATAAGCTTTTAATTTACAGACAAAATATACTGATATTAGGATAGCCACCTGCTCTCTTTAAGTTACTATTTGTGAGGGGTATTTTTTTCCATTCTTTCACTTCAGACACAAATAAATTGACAGTGAGTATCTTACAGACATTATGTAGTAGACTATATCTTTTTGGTTAATCTATCTGCCAATCTGCTTTCTGACCAGAGAAATTAACCCAATTACCTTGAAGTGATTACCATTAAGGGTCTCTGCCATTTCGCTCTTTGTCGTCTCACACCCTTGCTGTGTCTTGTTTTCTTCTGTGTTTAGTTGATTGTTCTGTGGAGTTAAGGTTTTAGCTCCCTTCTCACTTTGTGTATGTATTTGGGTGTCTTCTCAGGGTCACAGTGACAGTGTGTCTGCAGAAGTCAGGCTGAGGGCCTCAGTACCTGCCGTGTGCTGAGCCCTGGGCTGGGTGAGCTTTGGGGGCTTTTTTTGACTCTGCTACTTCTGAAGTGGGCAGTGGTGAGGCCAGGGCTGACGTGTGCCCTCACTGTATTTACCCATTTCACAAAGAAGTGGGCTTGGAGTGACTTTAGGTTCAGAGTGGCAGCTGAGCAAGGTGGCAGATGGGGGGCTGCGGAATGGGTTGGAGAGCAGGGGTCAGGAGTCCCTGGACGCAGCACTGAGCAGGGCTCCACACTGGGCAGGCGAGCATGTTGGGCTGGTGACTAGACGGGGGTCATGCAGGGCACACGGGACCTGGGCCTGCCAGCAGCGCCCTGAGCGGCTATGATTGCAGGTGCTGACTTCACAAACACTTTCTCCTTGCTGAGTTCCTTCCCAGCTGGGCCACAGTCTCCAGGCCTGGCCGAGTTCCTGGCCACACTGACCGCAGAGTGTGCCTCCCTGGAAGAGCTGAGGCTTGCCTTCCGGCCCCAGATGGATCCTCGGTAGGTATTCAAGCTTTGCTTCCTTGGAATTTGGTTCCAGAAAGGGAAGAACATTGAGAGTGGAGCATATAGAGGAAAGTGCACGTTGGTGAATGTTGGCAACAGGTTAGCTGGGGCATCTGGGGGCCCAGACAGTTGGTCCACTGCCAGAACAGGGGTGGCCAGGTCCCTGTCCCTGCAGCACTGAGGCCCACTGGTTAGAGGGACAGTGATGCTGGCACTGGCTGGAGGGCAGTCACTGCTCTGGGTGGGACAGTTTTCCACAAGGCTTCCAGCCAGATTGCTTTTCTGTACCATCTCTCACTGGGAAGAACCCACCATGTCCCAAGGGTGCAACCACATTCAGGGTAAAGCACAAGAAGCGTTAAGTTATATATTTGATAAACAAGCCAGCAAATCTTGGTCAGGTAGGAACTTAATGTGACAGTACAAAGGATGGGCTGATGGCCCCGAGCACACGGTGGGAAGACCAGCTGGATGTAGAGCCAGTGTCATTGGGGAAGGGGTGCTGGGGACTATTCAGGTCCCCAGGCCCATCTGGAAGTGGGGAAGGACCCAGACCCATGTCACATGGGAGGAACTGATAGCAGTGACCTTCTGGAGAGGTCCCTACCCACTCAACAGGACTGCCTGCCTGTCAGCTTGCGGCATCTGCCCCATCATGTGGACGGGCTGCCACAGAACAAGGGTGGTGAGGTGTCCACACCTGCATCGGCTGCTGGTTTTGGGCTCCCCGCCCTCGTGGGGCCGTAGAGCTGCCAAGGACATTGCCTCCAGCTCCAGGCTGAGGCAGGTGTCGTTCCAGATGCCTGGCAGTCCATCCCAGAACACCGTCCACTGCCGGGCATGGGGACACCATGGCCTCATAGACACACCTCCTATGGTCCCTTGGCACAGGCAGCTCTCAATGATGCTGATGTTGGCGCAGTCGAACCCGCAGCTCCTGGCGCTCATTGGCACCCGGGCCAACCTCACCAAGGAGCTGGAGCGTGTGGAGCAGCAATCTCGACTGGAGCAGCTGAGCCCAGAGGAGCTGCTGAGCAGGCACAGGGCCCACTGGGCCCACTGGCTCCAGGAGTACAGGTGAGGCCAGCCGCAGCTGGGGTCAGCTGACTGTCTGCATCCCAGTCTCCCCACGAGGTGGCTGCACAAACGCAGGGGTGGTGGGGCTCGGGTGTGATTGCAGAGCCCGGCTGGAGAAAGACAGAGAAGATGCAGGCGGGGATGCTGCCTGGGAGGCCGAGCACACGAGGGTCATGCATGCCAACAACCCCAAGTATATCCTGCGGAACTATATGGCCCATAATGCCATTGAGGCTGCTGAGAACGGGGACTTCTCAGAGGCAAGCGCAGCAGGCACTGCCACCCCTGGGTCCCGCAGCAGGGGTGGCCCCAGGCGGGGAGGGCAGCCCTAACACTGCCTTCCGCAGGTGCAGCGGGTGCTGAAGCTGCTGGAGGCCCCCTACGCCAGGGATGGGGACACAGCCCAGGTGCTGGAAGCCACAGAGCTTGGGGAGGCCAGCGGAGCAGCTGGTGGGCAGCATCCCTACAGCAGCAAGCCTCCACTCTGGGCTGCAGAGCTGTGTGTGACATGATCCTCATAACTGCCTTGGAGGTCCCACACCAGAGGCCCCAAGGCCCTGAGTCCTGCTGAGTCCATGAGGTGGTCCCCAGCTGGAGACAGCCCTCCATGCCCACCTCTCCATGATGGCAGAGATGCCCAGTCAGGACCTGACCCGTCTGTGTCTGACAGGGACTCGGCAGCCTACCCTACACGCTCCCTACAAAGAGCTGCTTTGCACAAGGGCAGAGCCCGGCTGGTGGATGGAGAGGGGGAGGTGGGCTACCTGGCCTGACCCCCTTGCCACCTGGGAGGGGCTGAAGATGGCCCCTAAATAAAGCAGCTTCCTGTCCCATCTGTGTGTCCTTCTGCCCCCTCCCTCCCTTCAGTGGCTCATGCCCGCTCACACCTGCTCACCGCCCCTCAGGCATCCTGGTAGTAGTTGTTGAAGTTGATGCGTAGCAGGAAGTCCTCCAGGTGGGGCTGGTAGCCTCGGTTCACCAGCTTGGTCACCACTGGAGGTGGGGGGTGGTCAGTGAGCACCCGGCCCCCCTGCGCCCACCACCACCCCCCCCTCGCACTGGGAGCATCACCTTTGAAGAGGAAGTGGGAGTAGTACTTGAAGGTGCTGTACGACTGTTGCATGAGGGCAAAGTTGGGGTGCTCAGCGCCCCGGGGACCAGCTGGGCCCCAGGGCCGGGAAATGAGCTGGCTGCGGAACTTGAGGACCAGGCTGAAGAGGCTGCGGATGACGTTCATGACGGGTGCCGCCCGCTCCGTCAGCAGGCCCCTGTGGACAAGGCGCTGCTTTGGGGGCCTGGCTGCGGCAGGGGCCTGCCGCATGGGCACCTGCCTGGGCCACCCCACTCAGGGACCGGCCTCACCTGAAGACAGCCTTGTGCAGATACTCAGCATGGGCACGCCGCACCTCCTCAAGGTCCCCCACCGTGGCCAGCCTGGCCCGGAACTCACACCAGGTGACGTGCAGTATCTGGTTGGCAATGTAGCCCTGGATGACCTTCACGAAGTGCTGCATCTCGTGCTTGAACAGCTGCAGTTGGCGGAACTGCACGGAGCCGTCCGCGTGGCTCACCAGTGCTGCATGGAGGGCAGTAGGGAGGGCGGACAAGTCAGCCTGGGCTGCAAGCTCAGAGGGTGCTCGGGCTCCAACAAGGCCTCACCTGTGCGCTTGAGATGGAAGCAGACATCCTTGAGCGTCCACATCATGAGCTTCAGCTGCAGCAGGAAGGAGAAGATGCCGCTGTACCTGCTCAGGCTGCTGTCAGTGACCACGACGTTAAGGGGCCAGTCCACCTGCCGGGAAGCCGGCTCAGCACGGGCCCCTGGGACAGACCCCGCCACGCCCACACGGCAGGCCCTGCTGACCTTGTACCTGAGCTCCAGGCAGCTCAGTACATCAGGGGCGTTGGGGGCAAAGGCCTCGGGCAGAAACTTGAGGGCAAAGGAGAGGTTGGCGGCGTGCGGGCTGTCGCCATGCAGGCTGTGCTGCAGGGCCTTGCTCAGCACCGAGTTGAGCACCAGCGGGGTGAGGAGCTCCCCGGGCGTCTGCCCCGCCCCCAGCTGGAAGGGAGAGGCACAGGCGTCAGCAGAGGGCCCAAGGGAACGCCAAGGCGCCACGCCTGCAGACCCCACAGCCGGCCCACCCGCCGCCTACGGCCACCTTCTCAAAAAGCAGGTCGCTGAGGGACTGGGCGAACTCTCCGTCCTCCATCAGCAGGAAGTGCCTCAGCGCTTCGAAGTGCGTGTCCAGGTGCAGCTCCACGAAGAAGTAGTCCACGGCGGCCTTGTTCACCAAGGAAACGCTGCAGGAGGAGTGGGGTCAGGCGGGGCCTCGGGGGCTCACTGGGTGGCCGGCGGGGCGGGGCCTCGGGGGCTCACTGGGCGGCCAGCGGGGCGGTGACCGAGTGCTTCATAAGCACAGCCAGGGGCAGCAGCTCGCTCAACTGCACCGCGGTCTCGTCCTCATCCGACTGAACCCGGGGATCCTCAGGCAGTGGGAAGGCTCGGGGAAGCCCGTGGTGTAGAAGGTGGGCGATGGGAGGCTCCGCTACAGGGCGACACACACCACTATGGTACCCCGCCGACAGGCAGGCCGGGCCCCCACGCGCCCGCTGCCCCACTCACACATAGCCTCGTAGCTGTCCGGGTATGGCTCCAAGCGGTACTGCCCAGCCAGACCTGCCAGGTAGGCCTGCTCCCCGCCCCAGCGCTGGGCTGCCACTGCCGCCTCACCAAGGCCGGGGCTGCTCGCCACACCTTCCTAAGACCAGCCAGCCTCATGGAACCCGCCCTTTCCCTCATGGATGAGAAAGGCAGGGCAGGTGGGGTCCCCCACATGCTTCCAATCCTGGAGGGACAGAGCCCTCACTGCCCAGACAAGGCCAGGCGGGAGGGAACACACTCCCCTGACCCCGACCCCACCCCTGACCACGTGTCTGCTCTGACCTGTGAGCTTGGAGGGTGACTTGGAGAGAGGTCCTCAGTGTCTCCACTCCTCCCTAAGTGGTACAAATGAGGAAGGGGGCCTCAGGACCAAGCCTGCTGTAGGATGGTGCCTCCCAAATCCCCAGAGCAGACTTCCTCCCTCCCCATTACCTCTCTCAGGCCCACAGACACCCCCAGCGACAGGACAGGGCAGCTCTGGGCCCCACTGACCTGGCTCCTCTGGTGTGCCATCTGCCAGAGACCCCAGTGCAGCCACAGCAGATGGACAGGCCTGGAGGCCACCCTCCCCGTGGCTGGAGCCAGCCTCCTGAGGCAGGGAGCTGCCTGAGGCGGCCTCCACAGGCGGCCACAGCTCCCGTTCCTGGCCAGGGCTCTGTGCTCCCAGGCTGAGGCCTGACCGGGACACACGGTCAGAGGAACTCTGGTGGGTCCTGGGTGCATCAGGTCGCGCTTCCCCTGGGGGTGCCCCCAACATCACGTGGGACTGAGATACATGTCCATGCATGCTCCACCGTGGCTGGGAGGGGGCCACATCCCACACGTTCTCCCCAACCCTGATGCTGGCATCAGACACGTGTCCGTGGACATTCCACCGTGGCCGGGAGGGGGCTATTCTGGAAGCATAACCCCCTGTGGGAACATCACCCTCTGACACATGCCCAGGGAGCTGTCCCACGGCCTGGCTGCTCCCCTGCTGGGGGGAGTTGTCTTGGGGGTGCTGTGGGGAGGGCAGAGCCACCTGCCTGTCTGGGACACACGTGTCCAGCTGCATATGAGTGTCCCTCCACAGCTTCTGCCCCTCGCTGCCCAAATCACCTCCTACAGTCTGGAGGGACCCTGGGGAAGCTGAAGCAGCTACAACCGGCCTCAGAATAGTTCTGAAATCATAGTCCTGTGACCCAGGTGGCCCTGTGCCTGCTGCAGGCAGAGCCAAGGGTGGCAGGTCGGAGCCGATGGTCCAAAGCGCCTCCTCCAGGACAGGGGTCCTGCTGGTGTGCGAAGAGTGCTCAGCCCACTGGTCTGTGGGCAGGAAATCCTGGATGCTGAGGCCTACAGAGAACGGCCCAGTCCCCTCCGCCTGCCCTGGACCCATGCCGCAGGCACCTGCTGCCGGAGACCCAGGGGGCTCTGACGAAGGCATGCACAGGCTACCCTGGGCAGCCAGGAGCTGCTCTGCATACCCACAGTCACAGCTGCTGCCTCCATCTGGGTGTTCAGGGCCTGGAAACAAGGCCTGAGACACAAATACATGTTGGTCCTCCAGTTATCTGGCTCTGTCCCCCAAATTCAATTCTGCCACCAGCACCAAAACCCAAGTGGGGGACTGTGGGGACACAGGCCATTCTGACACCTGCACCTTCAGGCAGCACCCACCTTGGGCTTCCGCTTACCCGCCCTGGACCTGCCAGCAGCCCTCACCTGGGAGCCTGCACCTGGGGCATTGGCTAACGGCTCTGGGGACTCCCCATCGGGCACATCCTTCAGCATGCCCTGAAGTTCAATCAGCAGGACATGGGGCTGAGGAGCAGAGCTGGACCAGCCCTGCCCCCTCACCCACCACACAGAAGCCACAGCCCACGGCCCACAACACGCGGCGCTGGCACAGGTGCGCTCGCACTGCACTCAGCTCTCAGCTCTGCCACCTGAGGGCCATACAGCCTCCTCCCAGCTGTGCCATCTCTAGGCAGCCGCTGTTACCAACCCCTCCCAGAAGGGCACACCCAACCATGTGCAATTTCAGAGGGCTCTGAGGCCCCCAAAGCCCAAAGGCAAGCTCCCACCTGAGGCTGCAGCCATACCTGTGTGTGTTTCTGATCATCTAAGAGAAAACGAAGCCGTGCGCTTGACAGTCTGTGCCTCTGGATCTTCCATAATGCCTTTTGCTCTCGACGAGCTGCCTCTGCAGACAACTTGCTGTAATGGTCAACCAGTGCTTGCCTGAAACCACACCCAGAGAGGACTGGTCACCTCAGTCACCCCAATGTCCAGCTGGTGCCCCGTGGGCTGGGATGGCTCTCCATGGTAGAGGCCCCTGTCGGGCAGTCTCAGCCCAGCACCTTCTGCAGGCTGGCAGCTGGTCCCTCTGGGCTACCACCAGCACCCGCAGGCACCTCCCTGGGCAGGTCTTTCTGCCCACCAAGTTGGGAGCCTCTGGTGGGCAGGCACCCAGCCAGGGCCTAGCAGAGGCTGATAAATGAATGCCAGAAGAAGCCCCTGCAGCCTGAATGCAAAGGGGCCGGGTGCCTAGGCCATCCAGCGGGCAAGGCCTCCCATACTGAGCTGCACAAAAGGCGTCTGCTGGTTGGACCCCCGAGAACTGCAGAGCAATACTGAAGGACACAAAGAGGACAGCACTTATGTTCCATTTGCTTAAGTCAAGAATGGTGTAGCATGTGACCCCCAAGACTCTGATCCTCTCACCCCAGGGCCCTGGGTTCAAACCTGGACCATCCATTTCCAATTTGGCTGCTGCGGGCCAGGGACACAGCCTCTACACCTTGCTTTCTCCACGTGTAAACAGGAGAACATTTGCCCACACATGCACATGTGAGCCCTCCACACACACTTGCATATGCATAAACGCAAACGTGTGTACACATGCACGCACCACTCGCTGGCACCAGGTCACAGGTGCATAACCGGTACCTAAGATGGGGACAAGCAGGATCCCACGATGATGAGCAAGAAGTGCCTGCCCTCCACAAGGGGGCCCGGGAGACACTAGGTCTACTCCCAATTCAGGGGAAATACAGGGATGGGCGGGGCACAGCGATACCCTAAGATGCAGACATTCGGATGCGTGCTGGACAGATGCTCCTCTATCTGTTGAGCTTAACAGGTTCAAAAATAAATAAATGAAGAAGAGCTGCTTAATTTGAAAGAAACAGAGACAGAGAGATGGGACAAGCAAGCAGCACGTGGACTGGCTGGCTTCCAAATGCACACAAACCAACCACGAGAAGATACTCAGGACAGCTAAGGACATCTGACCGCAGCAAAATGTCCAGAAGCCCTGAGTCCGGTGGCTGTTCTGAGTCAGACAGACCCCTACTCTTCCTATCTACTAATGTATGCTCCTAAGATTTCAAAATAAAAGTTAAATGACCATCACTGAGATCAACCCAGTTTGGCGACACCCTTGCCCCAGGAGAGTCAGCCCAGAAGGACTGGCCACCCAGAGCACCCACCTGGCCTTCCTCTCCAGCTGCTCCTGCAGGGCCTGCAGCCTCTTCTCGCGGTCGCGGAGCTCACGGGCATAGCTGAAGTCGTCCTCCAGCTCCTGCCTGGCTGCCTGGCGCCGCTGCGAAACACACGCAGTGTGGCCTTGCTGGTGGGCCCTGGCTCCTGGAGCACCCCAGCCCCAGGGCCACCCCACCCACCTCCTGGTCCTTCACAGATTGCTCTTTCAGCCTCTGAAACTGCTCTCGCTTCTGGGCATCCACAGCCATCCGTTCTGACATCTGTCGATCTGCGTTGAGATGGAGAAAGGGTTGCCATTGTGAGAAGCCCTTGCCGGGCACTCCCAGAATCAGAGGGAGGACCTCGCCACACGCACCGCTCAGTGCTCCCAGGACCCTGGACGCCGCCTCCCGGGCATGGACAATTAATTCTTGTTTTGCAATTTCCATTCGTAATTCCTGAAAAAGATCCTCTGTAAATGCATCCCGATTCTCTGTCCCCTCCCAGGAGAGCCTGGGAATGGGAGCTGCTCAGACCCTAGGTGGGCTCCTCCAGGGACGGCACCCAGGCCACGAGGGTGCAGAGACCCATCCTGCACAGGGACAGGCTGGCTCCCAGGGCTTCCCCTGGCTATCCCTCTCCACCCCGACTCATCCCCTGGGTCAGCCCTGCCCCCATCTCCCTGCTGCCCACCAGGTGCCAGGCCAGGAAGGGCTCCCATCAGCCAGGTACACAGGATACTCAAAGCTCAGGTCCTGCCCCTTCTGAGCAGAAGACTCAGAGAAGCCACCAAGGGAGGGGACCCTGGGTCCTGCTGCCACTGAGCCCCTGCTTGGCCAGGCTCAGACCTGTTCTCTGCCTAGCCGGCCCCAGAAGAGAGGACAGAGCCACTGACCCAGACACCCCCCCAGAGCCAGCCACCCTCCGCATCAGCCCCAGACCCTTGGCAAAGGAGGGAGGTGCCAGGAAAGCTCCCACACCTCACAGTGCCCAGGTACCTTCTCTTCTTTGCTGATAGAGCTGTGGCGTGCCACCCGCTCCATCCGCCCCACGTAGATGGCACAGTCCTTCTCGATCCCCTTCAACTCCTCAAGGGAAAAGATGACCGAGATCCGAGGCACAGGGACATCAGACCAGCAGAGGTAATGCTGCCAAGGAGGGAGGGCCTGCAGTGAGCCCTGGGACACACAGACCACAGCCAGCCTGCTTCTGTGTTTGGAGACCCATGTGAACAGCTTGCTTTCTCAGAAACGGTTCTTTCCTCAACCAAGGAGCAGGAATTCTCCTCGGCTCTGGAGACATCACAGACAGGACAAGGCTGCCCTGCAGTAGAGGCCCAGTCTGACCCCCATAAATGACCCTTTAGAAGAAGCCACAAAGATCTACAGACTGTAGCCTCCGTCATGGGAGGAGTCAGCCACAGCATGTGGGCACTCACCCACTGAGGGCAGCCAGACAGGACACACCTGGCCACCCCTGGGAGCTCCTCCCACCCCCCATCCCCCACCCCCACCAAAGACAATCTCTCAGCAGCTCCTGGGAGCCCCGCCCTAGGAGCTCACCAGCATTGGCCCTCTCCCCAAGCCCACATCTCCCACCCAGTCCCTGCACCTGTCCTGGCTACTCTAGCCTGTTCTTAGCCCTGCACCAAGGGACCTTATTAGTCACAGGCAGAGCCTGGCCCCTCCTCTGTCTGGATCCTCCCCAACCCTGCATTTGGCTGGCCCACTGACCCGCTGGTCCAGACAGCATGGAACTGCCACATCCACACCCCAGCCCACTTGCCCCTGCTCAGACATCAGACAGCTACCCCTCCACACCCCACTGCTACCACCCTGGCCATCCTCCACAGAGCCTTGGCCACATGGACACCACAGGGCCTCTGCCTAAGCCTCTGCTCCAGACCACAGCACGGCCCTGGTGACCCCTTCACAGGTGCCCCCTGGTCAGGGGGACATGACCCCCTAAAGCAGCTGGGTCCATCGTCCTGCAGACACAGCCATCCCTGTTCCACCGGGCAGTTTCCAAGGTGGAGGGAGGGAAGGAGACTACTTGGTCTCTGAAATGCCTTCTGCTCCTCCTCCTGTCTTTAAGTGCCCAGACACCCAACAGAGCTACTTGCAGAACTCTCAGAGGAAACTGAGAGGCCACCTGATCCCAGCTCCAGCACAGCTGACCCAGAGCTGAACAGGTGGCTGCTCTCAGGGGGACAGAGGGATGACAGATCGGGACCTCAGCTCCTGAGGACCAGCATAACCAGAGGGGCTAGAGGGACAGGGCAAGGGGAGGGCCAGCACAGGGCCCACAGACCCTCCTTACCCGGGGGCAGCAGAGCTTCAGCAAGTTGATGGTCTTCCCGCAGACATACACGTCATGGGCAATGTGCTTCAAAAACACAGGGACACAGTCCTCCACCTCTTTGGAAATGAGCACATAGCCATGGGTCCAGTACAGCTTATCTGAATGTGGGACAGGACACAAGCTGGCCTGTGTGGAGCAATGGCCCTGACCCACCTGATGGCACAGGCCCAGCCAGCAGCCACCTACCTCTGCAGCCCAGGTATTCATGGTTCACCTGGATCATGAACTCGCCATAAACGTCTCTGAAGACTCCACTGTACACCCAGTCATGGATGAACCTGCCAGGGCAGAGGGCCAGCAGGGCAGTGAGGGGCCAGGTTGGCAGAGTGGGTGGGGCAGCACCGGGTAGAGTGGTTTGCCAGTGCCCACCTGTCCTGACCATCCCATCTACAACCCCAGTGCTCAGCAGGCATCTGACCAGAGGGGCTCTCACACGGTAGCGCCACTGACCGCGGCCCCCCCATCCCACAGGTCCAGCGCGGCCGTTCCGCCCATAGCGCCCCGCCCCTTGTCAGGCCACCCCTTTGTGCCCCACCGCGTGTAGGGCTCGCAGCTGGTCTTCAGCAGGGC
>JAVSCE010010275.1:0-74920 GCA_032199065.1 Smutsia gigantea
GAAAGGCAGAGTCTGCCCAGGGATACATGAGTGATTCAGGCCTTCCCTTGGGGATGTTGATGGGGAAAGCAATCCGAATAAAGAATTCACAGGTGTGGCTGACTGATACTACTCTGGTGGGGGTGGGGGTAAGAAGAGGCAGGAAGGATTGCTTTTTACGCATCTTGCTAACCCCAGACAGAGGGAGAAATCTCAGACAGTCGACCAACCCATGAAACCAGACCTGAAGGCAGTCAGGGAGAAGAGCCAGGAGGCTGTCAGGGAGTCCCTCCCATCCCCACCGGGGGGCAGGACCTCCGTGGTGCATCATGTATTGGGAGGCTAAACACAGAACACGGCCCCCAGAGTCAGAAGGACTTTCCAGGCCAGGTGGCCCCTTGGGGTGTGCAAATGCATACAGACTAACATGTGAGTGGGCATTCAGCCCTCGGTGGTCACCTGCTGAGGGATTTCTGTGGAGCAGAGCTATGCTGGCAGCGAGAACCCAGAGTAGCATCTAACAGTCTCCTGCTAGCAATTCCCGAAGGGGCCTTGGAGGAACTCCAGAGGCTGCAGAGGGACTGGCCTACGGTACCCTGCCTAGGTAGGAGAGCCATTCCCCCTCAGCCAACAGAGAAATGCTAGGGAGGAGGAAGTGGCTGTGAGGAGCAAGGCCAGCCAGCAGAGCACAGGCAGTTGCCCGTGGCAGACTCCAAGCCTGTGCGTTTTAGTAAAAAGTGAATCATGAGACAATAATAGGAAGCAAATTGCAGAAAGAGGGACAAGTCGTTTCCTGTGTCCGCATGGTAATGACCCTAGAGCCCTAACAGAGGCCATGCAGAGCAGCAGGTCATGGGTGAAGGGCTGGCATTCCCGCCGTGCCCAAGTGTCGGCTGCCATCATCCCCTCAGTCCGGCCGGGCACCTGGGCTGGGCATCACAGGGCTCACCCGTGCCTCCGGCAGGGGTCTCTTTCCCAGCAGGACTGTTGGAGGCCACATGGACAACCTGAATCAGGCCAAAACTCAAACTCAGGCCTTGAGATGCCAAGGACAGCTCTCTGGATGTTGGTTATCCTCTGCTGTCTGTGCAGACGGCATGAAGCTGAGGGTCAGTCCTGCCAGGCTCTGAGTGGCTTTAAATGGAGGGGCAGGGCATTGATATTTAATCAGCATGGGATGTGCATCAGGGACAGTAAACAAGGTGTCTCAGCTACTCACAGTGGCCTTAGGAAGTAGGAATGAAGAACTGAGATCCAGAAAGGATAAATGACCTGCTGAAGCCACACAGCTAGGAATTAGAATGACCTACAAGCCAGTGGAGAAGCAAGGGGACATGGGTGGGCTGAAGTCAGAGTGGGCGCATGGGGTAGCATGCACTTCCAGCTGCCCTGCCCCCAGGCTCGTTCCTGCCCCTCCCACTTACAGCCTGCGTGCTCTCACCACCACCACCAACACCAGCACACAGATACAAGTTCCTAGTGCAGGG
Organism: Smutsia gigantea; assembly: GCA_032199065.1. Classification (NCBI taxonomy): domain Eukaryota; kingdom Metazoa; phylum Chordata; class Mammalia; order Pholidota; family Manidae; genus Smutsia; species Smutsia gigantea. Next base: position 1,467 of record JAVSCE010010275.1, read on the forward strand.
CATATGTGAGCCCACCAGGCCCTTGGAAGGGGAGGGGAGGGGACATCGTCCTTTATAAGCCCCTCCCCAACTCGCCTCTCCCTCCCCAAGCCCGCTGCAGCATCAGCATCAAAGATTCATCAAAGCCGAGGCCCAGCAAACTGTGTGCTTCACATCTCTAAATGTGCGCCTTCCCAATGAAAAATTCAGTGGAAAACGCAGGGAGTTAAAGTGCAGGGGTGGGGTGGGGGGAACAGGTTCAGGAAGGAAGGAAAAGAAAAAGAGAGCTGTCTCTGAGTTGTGATTGTACTGAGTCTACCCACATCTATTGAGCATCTGCCTTACTGAGCCAGGCACAAAGGCAGGGCCAAGGAATACAGTCACACAGGCTGTGCACTGCACAACTCCAGGGACTCCGTCCCCAGAGACAGCAGAGGTGGTTCTGCAGAGGAAGCAAGCTGGCTCCTGTCCAAACGGTGTGGGAGTCAGAGGCCCCGTTACCCACGTCTGCTCCCAGACTCATACATTAGTTATCTAACATCCTTGAGTCTTAGATTTCTTGTGTCCAAACTAGGTGGGGAGGGTGTTTATGGCCCTCCCTCTTCTCATTTCCTCTTGTCCCCAGGGAAATGTGCACTTTGTGAACTGCTGTGATAAGGAGAGAGAAAGCAGATAACTGGTCCTATAGAAAAGCCCCAAAAACGGGTTCAGGAATAAAGAGGAGAAAGGGGCATCTCCAGTTGGGGAGATGAGGGGAGGTTTCCTGGAGGAGGTGATGTTTGATCTAGGTTGTAAAGGATGAGGAGGAGTTGTAGGGCAAGCCAGTGGGGTGAGTGAGGAACTGCCATAGGGCCAGGCAGAAGAACAGTGTGGGCACAAGCCCAGAGGGAGGAATGAGCAGCTTGGGTGGGAATGGGAATGTCTGGTTTGGTCTAGGAGGAGCCGGGGTAAGGCGTGCAAAGGGACTGGGGCATGGACTTAGTCTGCAGTAAGATGGGAAAAGCCGCCAGGGTAGCTGCAGGGAAGGTCCTGTGTGGCCACAGGTGTGGTGAGGAGTCAGGAGCGTGTGACCTCTGCCCCTCACTGGTCTGGTCACTTTAGATGAGTCATGGCTCTGCTCAAGCCTCAGTTTCCTCATCCATAAAATGAGGATATCAGGCAAAGTGATCTACAAGTTCCTCTCTTGGCTCATTTGGTGCTAAGAAGTCGGTCCTGTTGCCCATGAGGCGTCACAGGAAGCTTAGATTGACAAGACCGGCCCCAGGCTTCCCCATTCCCCAGAGGGCACCCCCATCCCTACTCTAGGTGCCCATTTCAAAGCAGTCTTCTGTTACTGTGCTCCACGGACAGGAGCCTCGGGGGTACACACGTGGGCTCTCTGGAGTGAAGCAGCACCTCCCTCCTTACTGGAGACATGACTCCGCACGGCCCCCACCCCACCGTGCAGACCAGCGGGCAGCACCCACGCCTGGAGTGACCCCTGGGCAAGCAACCAGCCCTCGCCACCCTGGTGTCACCAGCTCAGACGCGGGAGCCTCCAGGGTGAACGGCTCCGCCGCACACAGCCCACACCACACCCTGCGTGCCGGCATCTCCAGTCCACTCTCCCCTGAAGGTATGATAGCCACCACCTCCTGGTCAGGCCTGATGGCCCTCAGCAGACACAGCTCAGCAGCTGTGGATCAGCGGGTCCCTGCGTGACTGGTAGCATGGCAGGACTCGTGGGCCTCCTCCGGCTGTGACAGGACTTCTCCCCGGTGGGAAATACGGTGCCTTCTCCGTCCAGCTCTGGGGGTCACAGAACGGCTTATAGCTCGGGCTTCGGGGTTAGTGGTGTGACTTGGGATTCTCAGCTCCCCTCCTTGCTAGCTGGATGATCTTGAACTTGAAAGCCTTCCTAGCCTTTCCAAGTCTCAGCTTGCTTCCTCCTGTAAAATAGGAAAATTCACACCTCTCTTCTAAGGCTCTCGTGAAGATTACACATGATCATGTTTTTCAGGAGCCCTACCCAGGAGCCTTAAAGCCGTGCCCGTGATAAGGGTTCAACATTATGGTAGAACTTGCCTGTGGGGCATCCTCAGACCAAGCAGAGGGTCTGCAGCAGACCAAGAGGTCATCCGAGGTGAATCGTTCCAGGCGTGGCTGGTGGCCCTAAGTCACAAGGCGTGGCGCTTGGCCCCACAGCACCTCTTCCTGCTGGGCCAGCCCACTGCCCCTTGCAGGCACCCCCAGAAGACTTGAACAACCCCTGGGGCTCCCCCTCTGCTCTCCTGGCAGCAGGAGAGTGGCGTCACAGCTGGTTCCCCACAGCGCTATGAAGAGTTTTCCTGGATGCAACAGCAGGTGGCCCTTGGCCAGGCCTCACAAAGACAAAGAGGCACAACTGCAATACCTGGCAGGCTCCTGCAAGCTTGTAGCGTCCCGGATGAAAGGGGTCAAGCTTCTGCAGTGGGTCTATATTATTTGAGTTAGAAAAAAAGAAACAAGTCAAATATTGATTTTTTTTTCAAACAAAACAAAACACGATGAAAGTGTGTGTGTGTGTGTGTGTGTGTGTGTGTGTGTGTGTGTGTGTGTGTGTGTGTGTGTGTGTTGGCTGGAGAGTTGGTGTGGGAAAAAGAAAAAAGTCTATTTTCCACAAGCTGCATTGCAGGGATGAAGTGAAGTGGAGAATGGGAAACCATGGTTCCCAGAACCCCTGCTATGTACTTTGTCTAAAAAGTAAGGTTGACACAAGAAAGTCCAGCTGCAATAAGGGAGCTGCAAGCTGCGAGGGGATAGCACCCTTCAGGCTCTTTGGAAAGCAAGTGGATCCCAGGACAGGCATACCTCATCCAGCTCCTGCCCTGAGGGATGGGCACCCACACCACCCCCTGCTCCTGGGATCCCAGCTGCCTTTGTTAGCTCAGAGCCCTCCCTTTAGTGATGCCAGAAAGTGCCTTTCAATTCAGGTTTTAGCACAACCCCCAAATGATCAAGTAGCCTGGGAGGCCATCCACTGTGAAATGAGAATGGACAGATGCACCATCTACCTGAACCTTCTTACCAGTGACCTGAATGCCTCCAGCCCTCCAGAGTCCAAAGAGCACCTGTCCTTTAGTAGTCCAAAAACAGCAGTCTGAGCATCGCCCTCAGCTGGCAACAGCTGGTATTCTCTGGGTTTCCTTACAAGCATTTCTGAGCCTGCCTGAGTAATAGAGACATGTTCATAGGAGGCTCTAGTTGTCCCTTATTCCTTGACCCCCAGCCATTCCACCCCAGGTCACAGCTCCAGGATGTGGGGGTCACTGCCTACCATGTCATCATTTGGAATCTAGGCCCCTGCGTCCACCACCCCCTTTACTATTTCTTCTCAGTCCTAGATGCAAGCCAAGGTCCCCAGCCTCCAACTCAGCTAAGATTGAGCTGGTATTTTAAATAGTTTTCCTGAAGGCTTAGGAGTAACATGCATACAACATGGAGATTGATTTACAACTGCTACTTAAAGTTGGTAGTCTTCAAGCTCAGAGTCCAAAACCTGACTTCACACTGTCTACCTGCTGTTAGCAGGCCTCCGTGTGCAGGGGAGCAGCTCCACCTCCAGGAGCTCCAGCAACTCTGGGAGTCTCCTCACCTCACAGTGGCCCCAGAGGGAGGAGAAAACCCTCCCTTTCCCATGCCTTTCTGTCCCTTTTCCTCAGGAGAGATCCCAGGCAGTGCAGGTAATGGTCTGACCACCAGGGCCCGGGCCTGACAAGCAAAACAACTCCTGGTTTTAGGGGTCACCCTGTTTGGTGAGGGAAGAGTGGCAGAAGCCCATGCCAGGTGCAGTCACTCCCCACCTGAGGGGAAGGAGGGATGCAGCTAACACACACCTCTCTCGGCCTGGTTCAGTCTTGGCTCCAGGTATCTTGGGAGAAAATTCAAGAAAAGAGAACACAAACCACTCAGAGCAAGAGTATCAAACATGCGGATGTCAGATGGAGGAGTGGGCTGCAAGTAGGATCTGACTCCAGGGCACCAGGCTCTCCCAGCACACCAGGTACATTCTAAACAAGACCCTGAACATCTCAGGTGGCAGCCTCTGCCTTTGGCACACATCACGGTGTTTCAGAGACTCCTCAAGAAAAACGGGCAGGTACTTGCTTCCCAACTTAAATGCCTCAACCAAGGGGTCGCTCCCAGAACTGCCCAAAAGATGAATGCCAATCTCTACCCTAGATTGCTTCAAATGTTTACAGTCCCCCAGAGGCAGTTTTCCAGCCTTTACCAGATGACCCATTAAATACACTGTGAATTGAGAAACACTTTGTCAGTTGTACGGAAGGAAACAAGAGTTCCAATCAAGATTCGTTTGTCCTTCATCATCTGGCTCCTTTCCATCTGGGATCCTCCTCTGGACCTCATTCTTTTTTCTTTCCATCTATCTATCTGTCTGTCTGTCTGTCTATTTGCCTATCTAATCTATCATCTACCAAGCTATCTATTGTCCCATGCTAGCCTTTCCTGAAATGGTCCCTTTTGGCCCCCCAGAATCCCCAGGCGCTGCCTGCAATCTCACCGGTGGACATAAGATGCAGCGTGTCACCCAGCAGATTCCTCCAGCGCCAGCCAGCTCTGTCCCGGCCCTTTCCACAGACTTAGTCAACACCCAGAACAAGGAGGGTTGGCTTTCCTTCAAAGCATGCCTTCACAAAATACCTGCTTCTTCCTCTTTCTTTGCATCACTCTATCAAATGTAGAATTTATTTTTTTTTTGGAGGAAGTGTTTATTTTATTATTTTTTTAAATATAATTTATTTTATTATCATTAATCTACAATTACATGTGCAATATTACGGTTATTAAACTACCCCTTCATCAGGTGCCCCCCCACCAACCCCATTACAGTCACTGTCCATCAGCGTAGTGAGATGCTATAGAATCACTACTTGTCTTCTCTGAGTTGTACTGCCCTCCCCGTGCTCCCCCAACATTATATCTGCTAATCGTAATGCCCCTTTTTCCCTCTTATCCCTCCCTTCCCGCCCATTTTCCCCAGTCCCTTTCCCTTTGGTAACTATTAGTCCGTTCTTGGGTTCTGTGAGTCTGCTGCTGTTTTGTTCCTTCAGTATTTTTTCTTTGTTCTTATACTCCACATATGAGTGAAATCATTTGATACTTGTCTTTTTCGGCTTGGCTTATTTCACTGAGCATAATACCCTCTAGCTCCATCCATGTTGTTGCAAATGGTAGGATTTGTTTTCTTCTTATGGCTGAATAATATTCCATTAGAATTTATTTTTAAACTTGGAAAACACAAGAAAAGATACTAGTAAGAAGAAGAGAGCATCTTATTCCCAATACCCAGAATTAAAAACACTGTTAACTCCTCGGCTTAATGATTTTCAGAATAATTACTTTAGAATGACAAACAGGAAAAAAAAATCATGGTCCAGTTTTTACTTAAAAATATAAATAGGCTCATATAAAGCACTTCAGCAAGGCAGAAAAGTACAAAGTTAAAGTTAACTATCACCCAGAGATAACCACGATGAACGTTAGGTGAACATCCTTGCAGATATTTGTCTCTGCATGTATATGAAGAGAAAGCCAAATGATTGGATCCGTATGTAGAGAGAAATTCAGAAATACTTTCATAAAAATGGGATAATACCACTTACGCTAGTTTAATAAAAGAGTATTAAGTTGAATTTTATATGAATTTATCAGAAGAAAAAGAAACTGAAATGAGACAGAAGGGATTGTCGAACTTCAAACAAATGTTTCTTTACCGCACACACAAAAAGTTGTGTAAAGATTCCTGTAGGATTAACTAAAGAGATTATAAAAAGCCTTACATATTGTGATTATTTTATTAGTTTCGTGTTTATATGATAAACAGTATCAACTGATCCCCAGTCTGTATGAAGACATTAGTATTTTCATACCTCTTTCTAATTTTTCTATTTTTATTAGTTATGTTATTGTTTTAATAAAGCTTGCAGTATTCATATTTGATAGCCATAACTCCCAGAGTTGTTTGAAATTCTATTTTTAAATGGATTCTGTGATCACCATCAGTCCTTCTGAATTCCTGAATTCTTTGCTCTTATTCATAACTTATCTGGCTTCATTTCTTTATCAAGTAGAGCCTCACCTAAGGGTTCATGGGTGATGTGCTCACAAGCTCTTTTTCATTTGAGAATGTCTGTCTGCCTCATCTGTATACTTAAATGTAGCATGCCCATGTATAATGTTCTCGGGCAATGCTCTGTCTCTACCGAGCATTGGAGACATTCTTTAACGGTCTTTGGAAATTGACGAATACTGTGGAGAAAGCTTGCACTCCGTCTGATTCCACTCCCACCCCTCCCACCCCAAAACCCTTGTAGACGAATTGCTTTTGCTTTCTTAATATTGAAGATTCTGTTTGCTTTACGCTGGAAGTTCAATAGCTTACCTAAGCAACGTTCAGCAGCAAGTATGTATAATTGCATTTTCCAGGAACACCATACATTCTTTTGATCGGCAGGGATTCTCTTTTCCCTTTTCAGGGAAACGGCCAGGTACCTCTTTGACTACACCTTCTTTATCCTTTGTTGGCTTCTTGAGCTCAGCAACACCTATGATGCTCATACCGGAGCATCTCTGTCGCACTCTGTCCTCCTCTCTCGTTGTTAGAATCTCTTTGTCTTTTTCATCTGCCTCATCAAGACTTTCCTCCAGGTCACTAATTTCTATTTCATCTGTGTTCAGCTGTGTCAATTCCTCCCTGGCTCTTCCTCATTTATTCAATATATGCGAAGGTTTGGGTCCTTGACGCACTCTTTCAGCCCAGCAATCCTTACCCTGTGCTGTGATTTCTCTCGTGTGACTTAGAGTGAGAATTCAGGTATTTCCAAAGTTGTGCGATGTATGAAATGGTAATGAAGAGTCTCTTCTGTTCCATGAGTATGTTTTCTTCTAGGTTGGGTGTTTTCTTCTTTTGGCTACAGCACAGTGTGCTGTTTATTTTGCTTTCATTTAAATAGCTCTGGACTTCCTGTTTGCACTGATATCATGACGGGCCTTCTAGACTCTTTTAGCCACGTTCAAGACCAGTTTGTTTGGACTTGAAACTTCTAACTGAGGCCTGGTGAAAGCACTTCATCCACTTTCCTTCAGCCTGAGGGATGGGGGTCGGTGTGGGGTGGGAGGAGCGCAGTCTAGGCATTAGCACCTTAGGGTAGAATGACTGGGCTCAACGTTCTCTTCCAAAGTTTGCCAAGTGGCCCGGCTCAGGGCTCACTCCACCTGCTTTGAGGATGTCTGTCATCACCACGGGGAACACCCTGAGCCTCGGATGCCATCCTCATGGGGAAGGTAGCCCTGAAAGGTGGAGGATCCTCAGTGTCCACTTCATATCCGTTTCCCATGTCATATCTCCCCTGCAGCCTTCCCACGACTCTCAAGACAGAAGAGGAAAGTGGGAAGAAAACCCAATCGGTTCACTTTTCTCCAGATCTGGCCAAAAAAATTTTTTTTCTTCTTGAAAAAGAAAAAAAAAAACCTCTAGACTTTTATCTGCTTAAAACAGCAATTCGCTGGGCTACATCTCTGCGTCCCACTCCAGAATCTTCTGTTCCTTTTCTTAGCCATCAGTGTGAACATTTATGGGACCAGGACACGCACCTTCTCACGTGGCTGCTGTAGACAGCTTGCTTATTCCACTTGACAATTTTGCAATCCATTTTCTGAAGTATGGCAGGAGAGAAATTCTGAGATTTGGTTTCCATTTCCCACATTCTCCAACCCCCAAGTTTGGGGAGCTTTCTTCATTTTAATCATAGTAATTAACCTTTATTGAGGGTCTGTCATCTTCTGGGCGCCCCACTAAGCATGCTGATGTTCATTACCTCACCAAATTCTCCAAACAGTACTTTAAGCAAAGTATTATTAGTTAGTCCCATCTCAAAGATAAGAAAACGAAGGTTCGAAGTGTTGAAATAATTTATACAAAGTTACCAGCTCATAGGGGAAACCTAGACTAGCCACCACCAGCAGAAAGGTTAAAATAACCCTTACCTGGATCTCTCTGTGCATATAGGGAGGGGGACTGAGACTTTGCAAACAGCCCAGGCATTTACGGAAGCAAAAGAACAGCTGTAGGCTGATGGGGACCTGAAGGGACCCCCACCTCCTTCATAAAGGACGGTACAGCCCGTGATCTCCCCACCTCTCCTGTGTCACATCATAAAGTGTCCTCTGGGGGGCAGCAGCTGGAGTTTGCTGGATACTGAGTCATAGCTTCAGGTTGCCTGTGTGTCTCCTACTTCTCGGTTTTCCAGCTGGACTTTGGGGCCTTAGAGGCACAGCAACAGCACAGCTTTGCCTCAGAGTGGCCCCAAGGTCCAGCAGAGAAGGTGGAGTCCTAAAGTCTACGGTCCCAGTGGCCCCACATCTAAACAAGACTTACCCAGACTTTTCTGTGAAAGTAAGTCTTGGATGGAAATGAATGCATACTTCCATGGGCTGCAACATAACTGAAGGGCCCCGTCTAATTGTGAAAGCCCTCCAGATGTCCACCTAAAAAATTCATAAGAGTTTTGCTCTCTGACATGTTTAATATGAGAATCTTCCAGGAAGGATTTTTTCCTGTAGGTCTGCTTCCATGGCACTCTGCCTTTTTCACGAGGGTGAAAATTAAGAATCCTTCTGCACCACCATCTCAGCAACATAGGTCTCCATGGTGTCTCAGTTCAGAATAGGAGCAAACACACTGGTCCTCCTCAGCATGCAGAAGAACATGGGGCAGCGAGAGGCGGGGATGGGGGCTGGCCTGCAACTTTCCTGGCTCTCCCACCTTGGCTCAATGCCTGGCTGCACAAGCCCAGCTGCACACAGGCGAGGCCACCTTTTCTAAATGCATCCCCTCCCCATGCCGTCATCTCAGAGCAAACAGTTTTCACAGCGTGGCCCTGCCTCCTGAGAGATGCTCACCACTCCTGGGGAACCAACAAAAGCCCCTGCCAGGCAGGGTGCCAGGGGCCCAGGCATGGGGCTCCTCCCCAAGACTCCCAAATTACTCATAGTCCACTCCAAAGCCCTCCGAACTCCAGGACCGCGCCTTCTAGTCCTGTCTTAAAGTCACTTCTCTCTACAGGTTTGAAGTGCTCTGAATTCATTTACCTTTAATCTTCTCAACAGCTTTGCAAAACAGGAGTTTTTTGCACCCACTTAACTGACTAAAAAATTGAAGTTAGGAGGCTTGTTTTCAGCCACTCAGTAAGAGGCACAGTGAAGTTCAAATGCAGTTGAGCTGCATCTTGGAAGCCTTACTCCTCAATGGGGATTCTAAACCCTGTGGGGCAGAGGCATGGCTTTTCCCTCTCCAAGTCTACACAGTGGACAGTGTGAGGCCCACTTAAACCCCTGCTCTGCTCTGAGACGAGTCAGGGTCGCGCATATCCCCACTTTTCTTAAGGGGGAGATCTTTGTCATGAGGCCCTTTGGGTCTTCATGCAAATAGACTTCCAATGGCCAGAGGCCACAGCTCAGCAAGGTGACCCTCCTCTTGTGGCCCTGCCCCAGACAGTTGGGGACTCACTGGGCAGCAGGGCACTTTTCCATCAGTGCCCTGTAGGGGATTCCTGTCCCCTGGGCTCCTATCATAGCCTTACACGCCTACATGCTGCACTAGTGCTACAAAAACTGCAAGTAAAGGATGCGTCCCTGGAGCCCACACAGCATGGCTGCAGAGAACACACACACACACACACACACACACACACACACACACGAACACTATGAGAAGCTGAACAGTACGAGGGGTATCAATTGGCAGTTTGTGCTCAGAGCCGTGTGCATGATAGAGGGAAAGAGAAATAGAGGAAAGAGAGAACTCTTAGTTGGAGTGGGACTAATCAGAGAAGGCTTCAAGGAGGAGGTTAAATTAGTATTGAGCATGAGAAGTTTGGTAGGGCTTACATGGTAGCAAAAAGTGAGAGGAGAAGTGGGTGAGCCAGAGCGCAGAGCTGTGAAGATGCTTGACGCTATAGCTTCTGGTTGGAGGACAGGAAGAGCGAGGGATGCTAGCCAGGGGAGGCCAGGCTCACACGCAGGGCCGCAGCTCCACTCTCCGCACGTCCTGCTTCTCCTCACCCCTGCCCTATGCAGCCACAGTGTAGTGGGCACGTGGGGCAACTGCTTCAGGACTCCCCATCTCAGGGAATTCCAAGACCCTGCCCGGGCAAGGCTAACAGCCCCCACCAAGCTGGGCCAGCCAGCCTCTCCCCAGTAGATGAATAAGGAACTGGGACGCTCAGGGTGGTTAGGGGATGGGGGGCTGCAGAGCAAAAGCTGACCAGCTGGAGGCCACAGGGGCCCAGGAGCAGCCTGGATCCCGCCCTTCTCAAGGTAATTCACCTTTGATTTCTGGAATGCCCCAGGGGTCTTCAAGTGAAGTTTCTTATTTTGCTCGAGTCCACTAAGATTGGTTTCTGCTGCTTGAAATACAAATAACCTAGGGGATAGAGAAGGAAAGGTGAACAATTTTCTCACTGAGAACGCCCGTGCTAGGAAGATTAAACATGTCTTTCTTCATCCTCCCAATAAACATGTGGGGGTTTGGTAGTATTATTCCCATCTTACAGATGTGGAGACTGAGGCACTGAGGCTAGAACTCTGAGGCCAGGCTTGACATGCCAAGTGTACCAGCCGGGAAGGCATGGAGTCGGTGATGACCTCCCCTGGTCTGTCCGATGGTAAAGGTTCTTCTCTTCTCTTCCCACTCTTCCACCCCTCCTCAGTCTCCCCACACCCCATCACCCTAGGCCTGATGTTGATGCCATCTTGGGGTAAACCCATTTCTCTTTGTAGAAACCAGTATAGTTTTTTCCTAGTTATGATCTTTGGGGTAAGATGTACATAACAAAATTCGTCATTGTTGACATTTAGCACATTCACATTACGTAGCCATCTCCACTATCTGTCCAACTATCCAGAACATTCACATCACCCCAAAAGGAAACCCTGTACCCATTAAGCAGTCAATCCCCATCTCCCCCTTCCTCCCCACCCACCCCCACCCCCAGCAACCACTGATCTACTTTCTGCCTCCATGGATTTGCTGACTCTGGACATTTCTATTTCAAATAAATATAATCATACAATATGTGGGCTTCTGTGACTGGTTTCTTTCACTTGGGGGGGGCGTCTATCCATATTGCAGCATGTTTCAGTATTTCATTCCTTTTTGTGGCTGAGTAATATTCCATTGTGTGCACAGACCACATTTTGTATATCCATGCATCCGTTGGCGGACATTTGGGTTGTTTCAACCCATTGGCTATTATAAATAATGCTGCCAGAACATTCGTGTATAGGCTTTTGTTTGAACACCTATTCTCAATTCTTTGGGGTATATGGCAGGAGTGGAATTCTGGGTCATATAGTAATTCTATGTTTAACTCAATGAGAAAACAATGTCATTTTATGTCTTTCTTCTCTTGAAAATTCCCACAGCTTTCTCCCTAGTATCAAGACATTGTGGCAAAGGACAAAGAGAAACAATGTCCAGAGACAAGAAAGAAACCCCTTATACATCTTCAAAAGCAAATAAAACAACTGTTTTTATGACTGGCAGAAGCGTTTCCATGGACAGGCACAAGAACGATCACTTTATACAACTTTCTCAAGTGCCCAGAACAGTAAACTGTGTTCCCCTAACCAGCCTGGGCACCCGGGAGAGGCTGGGAGGTGCTCTGACCAGGGACACACTGCAGCAATATTAACCTGGCTCTCACCACCCCAGCAGCAAATGAAGGGGAAAGAGTTGTGGGTAATTGCAAATTTGCATTTCAATTCCCAAATGCAAATTAAACCCAAAGTCGTCATCAAAGAAAAGATGAAGATGAAGATCAAAGTGATTCCACACTCCCAGAAAAGGAGATTAAAGAAAGTGAACTGAACACAAGTTTAAAGAGATTTTAAAAGGTGTTAATGCAGGCTAATGCAGTTAATGAAAGTTAAAAAAAAAAAATAAGTGGCTGCTCGATTAGCATTTTTAGCTAGAAGAAGGAGAGCTTTTTGCACCTTCCCTTGTATCAAAGCCTGGATTCTTCCTCTTATGAAAAGACAACCTCAAATATTTCAAAAGGAAGAGGAGATTAAAAATAGATTTATGATAATTTCTTCATCCCTAATAGTAACTATGTCTCGATTTCCCAAACTCAGCTTCATAACATATGATATATTTGTTTGTCCCCAAGCAACCTGTGAACCACCATGGTGGGTGTTGACGGTGAGCTTTGTAAAACCAAAGATCGAGATCAAGGGTCTGACTTTCTGCCACAGGCTCCTCCTCCCCATTATGGCAGAAAGGAAAGGGACCCCGGGTGGACCCACAAAGTCCTGGATTTGGATCTTTTGCCCAGTTTCCACTGCCAAATATTAATATATATGCAATAAACAAGAAACAGGCAATCAGCCCTCTGGCATCGCTGGTGGCCAGGCCTCTGCATGGTGATTGCCAGGCAAGGCAGGGTGGTATCCCGGCAGTTCTTCCCAAGACAAATAAAGTCTGAGGACATAAAAGGCACAGTATGCACCAGGTGGGTAGTTTGTCTGGGAGGCAGAGGCAGGCGCATGGAGGCCTGGTCTACCGGGACTACCAGGTACTTAGGGATGGAACCAGTTGTGGCTAACAAGGGCGTGCAGCCCTGGGTCAAGGAGGGAGCAGAAGGCAGGGGCTACGTCACACACACAGTGGGTCAGGGAGGTGCCAGGGCAGCATCCTGCATACAGGGGCGTTGGGCAGGCAGGATGCTGAGATCCCAGGAGGCAGCACAGAGAAGGTGAAACAGCAGGTGTCGGGGCCCCAGGCAGCATGCCGGTCCCTGCAGGGAGATCCCAGGAGCCAAGCAGGCCCTGGTCTCAGACAAGCTCAGGTACCAAACAAGTTGCCAGGGCACAAAAGAGTGACACAGAATGCTTTTCTTCCTCATCTTCATCCTGTCTCCATCACTGTCCTCATCCCAGTAGCTAGCACTTACTGGACAGGTCTTATGTGCCAGGCAGTGTTTTAAGCACATTAGAAACATCTCATTTAATCCTCTCAGCAACCCAGTGAAGCTGGCATTATTATCATTCCCATTTTACATAGGAAAAGCTGAGGCTCAGAGAGATGCAGTAACTAACCCTCAGTCACCCAGCAAGGAGCCAGGGGTGTATTCCAAGCCATTGCATGGCAGCACTCCAAGTCCCAGGCACCAGGTCAGGGCAGACCCGAGTTACCATGAAGAGGTCCTTGAAGGCACCACCCCACCCTTCCAGCCACAGGCAGGGGTTTCTGGCCCTGGAGCCTGGAGCAAGCAAGTGGGGCAGAGCTTCCTTTGTGGAGACTGGGGAGTCTGTGGCAGGGCGGAGGAGGTCTTCTGAATTATCAAAGCCTCTTAAGACTCCTTCACTCTGTGCACACAGCCATCATATGCAGGACCCCTCGGGGGTGGGGAGGGTCCCAGGAGGGATAAGAGAGCTGCCGGCAGGAAAGCATAATGAGACCTTTGGGACATTTTAGCAGAATTTACTCAATACATGCTTATTGGCCTGTAACCTCGGATGATCCCATGTTCATTCATTCATTCAACAGACAGTCATCCAATGGCAATAAAACACGGTTCCTATCCTCAAAAGCTCTCAGTCAAGTAGGGGAGAGAAGACTAAAGCAGGGAAGGATAACATTTATAAACAAGGGGAGAGATGAGGTGGTGGAGGGCGTGCACACTGGCTCCTGCCACAGCACTGATAAACAGCACCAAACCCAACAGGGAGGGGCACCCAAGGAAGGCTTCCAGGAGGAGGCGTTGCTGGGTTGATGTTCACGGTAGGACTCACCATGGGACCCCCAGCACCGCCAACAGGGTACAGATCTAAAGAGCTGCAGGTGCACTTTCCAGGTCCTTAAATATGAGGACTTCCAAGGCCCAGGCCTGTCCACTGGGGACCGAGTAAGGCAAGTGCAATGATCCCCCTCGTATCATGCCATAGTCAGGCCTCCTCTGGCCTCAGAGTTGGGCACACCAGTTCCCACCTTCGTGGCTTACAACCAGAAAACCTGAGTGATCCCTTACCTATTAGAAAAGGGGGAGGAGACTCAAGAATTCGGCAAATGATCTTACATAGAAAGTTGAAACATTCCAGAAGTTTGGTTGAATTCCTTGGCTGAATCCACCACGGTGGTGATGGCCTTGGTCTGTCCTTATGAACAGCTAGCCCTGAGGGCAGGCAGGTGGCGCTCAGTACTGATGACTGGACACCTGGATGCGCTCTGGGACTTAACTGGGGCAGTGCTTCTCAAGGCCTAATCCTGAGCATTATTAGCGATGCACATTCCCAGGCCCCGTGGAGACCTGCTGAACCAGAATCCCCGTGGGTGCTGCTGGCGATCTGGGCTCTCGCTGGGCTCTCATTGGCTCTGCTGCCAGCTCAAGTTTGAGACGTGCTGAACTGCAGAAATGTGCACTTCTTTCTGGCTGGGCCCTGTGTCTGCTGGGGTGGGAGTCCAGGAGCCCACAAAGTGCATGGAAGGCCTCGGGGCCAAGAGGACCCAGACATCCTCCAGTCCAGCCCTGGCCTTCAGGAGTCAAGAATGATGGTGGTGATGATGTTGGTGGTAAAGATGAAGATGGAGATAGCAAGATGCTTCTGCTCACCATTGATGAAGCACTTATTATTTGCACTGCCCATTCATTCCTCATCTATGAGATTAGCACTGTTGCACTCATTCTATAGATGAGCAAGCTAAGGCATGAAGAGATGCTGTTTCTTCCCCAAGTTCACACAGCTAGCCAGGTGCACAGCTGGGATTTTCACACAAGTCCACTTCGCTCCTCTGTCCACAATGTCATCAAATACCAAGTCATCCAGGCGTCTGCAGAGCAGAAACAATTGCTGAATGCAGCACCGTTGGTATTTCCCAAGTATCCACAGTGTGTAAGGTTCCAAGGGCTGGAGCCGGATGACAAGAAAATTCTCCTCTGCCTCCTCACCAAGGAACTTCGCTGCACAGAAGCATCCTTGAGATAACTGACCCTTACCGTTTGCAGATATACTATTCCTGAGTCTGGTTGTTGGCTAGCAACTCTCCAACCCCAAGTCTATAAGCAGTTGCAGTTTCGCTGAATCACACATTTCAATCTCAGGCCCCACAAGGCTGGTGTGGGGCAAGAGAGCACTGAGTGTGTGTGAGCAAGGGCCTAGTTTGGGGCCCTTCTCAGCTGCCATTCTCCCTTCTCTTCTCATCAGGTGCAAGGACTATGGGAAAGCGTGCAACGGTTTCCTTCCTTTGGAAAATGACGCAGGAAAAAGCCCACAGCTAGTACCAAGGCGATATTCACGACCCTGGGGCTTTGCACACATCTCAGGATGCATTCCTCCTGTAGACAGGGTCTGCTGCATCCTACTAGTCTGTGCTTATGACAATAATATGTTTGGGTTTATGCTTTTCTCCAACTGCCACCAGGTATGGAAAGCTGCCAATGAATCACCTACTCCTCCCTCCCGTCCACTCCCTGCCCTAAGCTCTCCAAGTCCTCCCTCTTCCCTCTTCAGTGGATGTCACGCGCCCACCGTCATGCTGGCACACAGGCCTCCCACCGGAGCCTGCCAGCCACTTGAGGGCAATCCTGGTCCCAGTTGTCTGTTTGCCAGCATTTAACACAGTGCCTGACATCAGGTGCCATGGGGAAGTGTTTGCTTCATGGATACATGAAATAATTCATTACTTAGTAACTTGCCTGATTGATTCATTTTACCACAGGTTCATGGAGGTGTACAGGTAAATATTATTTCCGTTTGACTTCTAAGGAACCTGAAGCCACACAGTCACTGGAGCCCTAACTTCTAAGCCAGAGTTGTTCTGCAAAGCATCTAGTCTGATACCTGGAATAAGGTATAAACTCAACACACCCTGGTCTCCCCACCTCCAGCCTTTGCCTGTGTAGTTTGGCTACAGAGCTGAGGCTAATTTTCTCTTCATCAGTTACCCATACCCTGGAGGAATTTGAGTTAAGAACCTGCCTTTTAGGGCATCCAGCCCACCTGCAAAGACAAGCCAGCATCCAGTCCCTGTATTATCCAGTCTGTGCCTATGGTATCAATGAATGACAGGTGCCCAAAGACAAATCTGTGAAGGAATGAGTGTGTTTCTGTACACCTCCAGTGGTAGGAAACTCCGTTCCATTTTTGGATAGCGCCAGAGTTGAGGAGATTTCTCCCCAGCTCATTCTGCCTGTGCCCTCCCCTCACAGGTCCCAGTGAAGTCTCTGAGACCTCAGACAACCAGCTCAATTCCTCTGCCCACATGGCTACCCCCAATTTGAAGACAACTGCTTTCACTGCAACCATATTCCTACAGAATGCATGTTCTTTCTGTGGTTGTTTTCAGTTGTACTCTGGTTTGGAATGCTTAGGATGGTGGAGGAAAGACATGTTTATGTTCTTTATTTGTCTCGCACGTTGGACTCAAAACCCTTACTTTATGTCAAGGGCATGTCTCCTTTCAGTTTCAGGCTCCCTGGGGTCAAGGTCTCTGCCTTCCCCTTAATGAAGTCCATATAGCATCCAGGTCTCCATGGGGCCCAGCACAGAACTGGCACCAGGCCCAGGGCACATGCAGGGGAGCAGAGGCACATCCCTGCATGGTGGGTGGAGGGGGGTGCAGGCCGCCTCTCTCTGTACCATCCAGACTTTGCAAATCACCCAAATAACTCTTTCCAGGAGCCACGTCTTTGCTGGGGGAAGGGAGGTCTTAAATTGGTAGCTTCCAAACATAACAAGCTCAAGACCAGACAAAGGCCACTGAACAGCCCCCGCGGGAGCCAGCGGTTTTATGAGCCCGTCATATTTACTGTTATCCAATGAGTCATCGGCGACATGTTTTCATTTTGAGGCTGCTGGACGAATAGGCTCTCATTGGAGCCACTCTTAATCCATTATTTATGCCCACTCTTTGTCCTCTCAATTGTACCTCTGCAGACAGGAACCTCAGTCTACACCCTCCAGCAGCATTTGCTGGACTAATGCACGGCCTGCGTTTCAAGCCCAGCCTCTGGTGTTTAAAAATAGCAAACTAGGCAAACACTCTGATTATGAAATTTCTAGCTGATATTTCCCTTGCCTTTCATTAGGGGGAAAGCTAGCATTAAGCGAAACCACAAGTCCAATGCATAGAAACTAAGAATGCTGTGTTTATGACTTCTGCTCAGACCTGCTTCCCAAGAAGCTTATGTTGGTATTGTAGCAACTGGGAGCAACAATTTGAATCTGTCTGTTGTGCCTGAAGATCACTTTGCTAAGGCCAAGGAAGGAAGAACAGTTAGCTAATTAGTAAATTATCCTCCAGTTTGCACTTATATTGTAAGAACAAACCACTTGCGAGGTTTCAGAACTGGCTTATCCATTTCATGCCACAGGAAAGAAAATATAAGGCTTGTGAAATTTAAAGTGACTCATTGAATCCAAATTTGCCTGACGTTATTGGCCACTAGTGACCCGTAATCTTGGCTAAACAAGGAAATGGCTTACTTTCTGCCATGATGGGTCAACAGGAGGACAATTCCCTCGGTGGCTACGGGCTCTGCTGCTGCTCAGAGGGCTGTGTCGTCAAGACTGAGCAATAGTCTGCACCTTCAGGGAGGCAATGCTGGAAACGCCTTGTGCGGTCGCCTAGGCAGCCCTGGGCAGGTCTCCAGGGATGGGCACACTGGTAACCAGAGAAGTCAGGAGGAAGGACAGTGGATGTCGAAGTGGAAGCACATTCTAGGTCCAGCTGGACTCTCCCTGGAGTTGCATCTGGAGCAGAGCCACAGAAAGACTTCAGGTGGTTGGCACTCACCTGAACCAGTAGAACAGCAGCGTGGCGGCCCCTTACAAAGTGTCTTTTCATCAGTAGCTCCCGTTTCTGAAACCCATAGCCCACCTTATATGTCCCGGCTCCAGTCCCTCTGAGCAGCTCTCCAGCACGGCCTTCGATTCCGTGAGCTCTGAACATCTTTCCAGTAAACTCCCTTATGCTAACATGAGTCAGAGGGGTCTCTGTTGCTTGCCCCCAAAGCACCCTAGCAAATAAGAGCTGGAAAATGAAAATAGGAGAGGAACAAATACCAAGACCAAAGACCCAGTGGTCAGGAGGAGGGTTGAATCAGAGAGGGAGGTGGACCCAGGGCTCAGGGCATGCGAAGTCACAGGGGCCACTCAAGAACAAGTTAATACATGCCTCGGGGCCCAGAATCATTCTCCCAGGCAGATGATACTGTTGCCAACGTCTTAGCCCCACGGACAGTAAACTGTGAGGCACCCTCATGTTGAATCTTAATGGTGTCAGATATAATATGACAGCTCAGATATTAGTCCACCAAGTGCTTATTCTAATTTTGACAACAGTAGGAGATTGTTAGAAAGGTAAATACACTTTCTGCTTAGAATGATTTGAGTGTCATTGTAAGAAAGCAGGGCACTGGATTAGAATTATGTATTTCTTCATTGATCAAACATTGATTGAGCTCCTTCCTATTCCCTGCAAATGTCTTCTCTGGACCGTGGGGAGCCCACGGTGACTAAGACACAGGCCTTGCTCATGAGCCTGAGGGCAGGCAGTGTGCACGCAGCACTGCGCAGCAGTACAGGGGGCCAGGGGGCTGGAGAACAGGGAGGTCAGAAGCAGAGAAATCCTCTGAGAGAAGCAGGGCATATGACAGGGAGGGGCCGGCACTGGAGCTGTTCCTGGAAGGAGAGGGACGGTCTCACCTGACAGCAATTCCAGATGCAAGGAGGGGAATGGCAAAGGGGTCTGGTTTGGCTGGTGCACTGGGCAGGAGGGTGAAGGTGGGCTGATGGGAGATTGTGGAAGGACAGGCAGGGAAGTCCAGATTTTACCTCTTCCGGAGCCAGTGAAGACATGGAGCCAGAGAGGGACATGATCAAAGCAGCAACCTGCAGATAATCTCCTGGCAACAATCTGCAGAGCCAATGGGAGGTGGGAGAGATTGAGCATAGTTCAAACCGCTTGGAGGCTACTGCAATAGCCCAAGCAGCACTCTTCACCTGAAGCCAACA
Organism: Smutsia gigantea; assembly: GCA_032199065.1. Lineage (NCBI taxonomy): Eukaryota > Metazoa > Chordata > Mammalia > Pholidota > Manidae > Smutsia > Smutsia gigantea. The sequence goes on from JAVSCE010010275.1 coordinate 20,499, forward strand.
GTAGGAATACAGAGGAAGACGGAGATAAAACCCCCCGAAAGTGTAAGGGTTGAGAGGCCTAGCATTGGTAAGTAGGTGGGTGTGGAAGGAAAGCCTAAGCCAAGTGGACCTCCAGAGTTTGGCCCAAGATAGCTGCTCAGTTTTATTCAAGTAACACACATTTTCTGACAACCTGCTCTGTGCATAGCATGGGTTAGCGGTGGAGAGACAGAGGGGTAGGGAGGAGGTGTTTCTGTGGTAAAGGAAAAGACTGGAAGGCCTAAGTCCTGGAGGGCCTAGGCAGCAGTGCTAATGAGCTGGGGCTGCTGCCTTAACACAGGCTTATCGAAGTGTGCCCCATGCATCCAAATCTCCCACTTAGCATCACCAAGGGAGCCCTGGGCCTCTCAATGCCTCCACTGCCAATTTACCCCAGTGCCAATTTACTTTGAGGTAAGAGAAGGAATTACAACCCAGTGGAAAATATGTGACTATTACTAGAAGTGGCTACTCCTTAAGCCCTGTGGTATAAACCCAACCCCAAGCCAAGGCCATCATTGGGGTGTTCCTGGCATGGCCTCCAGGCAGCCTCAGACTCCTATCCCAGGATCAAATTCATCCTGAGACAGCTGACAGTGCCAGTCTATATTTGTTTCAGAGTGAAATGTGCACACTACAGGGGTATACCCCAGGTAAGACACTCATAAGAGTGCAGGGCACACTGTCCCAAACTGTGCCCACCTAACATCTCTCCCAGGAGGCAAGCAACCCAATCAAGGCTGAGCCGTGCCAAGCCAGGGTCACCCCGTTCACCATCGCCAGAATGAAGGGCCAAAGCTAGGCTTGCATGTCCCTCCTGCTTTGGTATAGGTTTCACTTCCCGTCTCCTGGGAACAAAAGCTCAGACAAGAACACACACACACACACACACACACTCCATTTACAGAAACAATAATTTACAGGTAGGGAACACTCTCTCCAAATTTAGAGGGGAGCAGTTTTCTTTGACTCTGTGGGAAACAGTTTTGCCCCTTGGGTTCAAAACAGAAGAGTTAATACCAGCTTGAAGTATCCTGTGATCAGGGCCCAGGAGAAGGCTCGGTGCCTGTGTCCTTGGCTTTCAGCCGCCACTCCCAGACTCAGCCCCAGGAAGCACAACTACTTCAAGTCTCTAACATGGTAGCTCTCCACCTTAGAAGAGTTTCCATTCGGTCCCCACTGACCACCTTATGATTGAAAGTTGAAGATACTGAGACTCAGAAAATTTGAATAATTAGCAAAAGGTCACACATAGAAAGTAGAGCTGGGATTTGAACTCAGGTCCTCCCACTCTCCCAACCACTGGCCTTCCCTGTGAGGCAGTGATTGGCACATGGTGAGCTGTTCAGCACTGAAGATGACCTTGACCTTGGGAGAGATGTGTCTGATGTGGGAAGTTCAATTAGCAAGAAGATGAAACAAATGGAAATACTGTGCTTGCACTTGGGACTTGGTTTCTAAGTCTTTCAGATTCAATATGTGGTGAACCCTGGGCCTTGGAGCTGCTGGATTTTGCTCCCTTGACCTTGTCTGACCGACCCAAATGAAATGGGCCACCATATCCAGGCATGGGCACTGACACTGCTGTGTTGACTGGTGTCAGAGACTCATATCAGCTCTCTCAACTCAAGCATATTTCCCTTCACCTCTATTGAGGGAAATGAAGAACTGAGATCTGGAGTAGAAATGCGATCCCCCTTCAAAAAATTGTGAGAAAGGCAATGATTCTTGCTCTTATTTTTTCTGATTATAATAAAGGTGGGAGCAGAGGAGTCTGTGTAAAAGAAAGGTCAGTTGATTGGCAGGATGGCTTCTTTTGTTTCCAAGCTGTAAACTCCCTGGGGCCCAGATGGTCAGGTGACTTGTCCAAGGTCACACAACTTATGGGACGGACATCCTGCTACCTGACACTCAGGGCATGACCCTGGCCTCCTTTCCACTTCCTGTGTGATTACCTGAAGACCACACTTGCACACACACCCTCGTACACACAGTGCCCCAGAACCAAGTAGACTCTGGGGTGACTTGTCATGGCAGCAGTCAGAGCATCACAGGTGGGAGCCCTTGAAAGGTTGTCAGCAGACTAATGAATTCTGTAATGGCGGCTCAGTAATTCCCAGGGCTAAGGTGAACTCCCAGGACTTGAAGATGACCAAGCTAAAACCATGTGTTCACACACAAGCTTGCCCTTGACAGGCTGTGAGCACTGCCCTTTGCCCTGAGAACAATTGTATGATGAGGAGGAACCCATGGAGATGCAAGGCGGGGGCTACCTGGGGCAGTGGGCCGGAGGCCGACACCTGGCTCAGGTGACTAGCGGTTGGCTGGCATCTCCCTTCGGCACTGAGCCCTTGCCATCCCCAGGACCACTGCCTGGTCCCAGGCAGTGAACAGTAAGTCCTGAGTACCCACCGTGTGCAGGGCTCAGCCCTGTGCACTACGGCAGCAAACAAAATTAGAAATACAGTGCCTGGACTCAAGAAGCTCCTACTCTGGTTGGCAGATACTGTCCCTACTTTGGGAAAACTCCCAGGGAAAAGTGTTCCCTGCCCTTTGGAGTCTCCTGAAGTCATTGAAGACATATTCTGTGCTGAAGCTTCTGGTGGGTGGAGAAGATATGGACTGTGTCCTCGGGAAAGGCCAACCCAACTGCCGGACAGAGGGAAGGGAGAAACACAGTGCTTGCCCCAGGGGCTCTGCAGACTGATGGGGAGGTTCAAGCTCCTGCTATGGTTAAGGAAGGAAGTGGCCCTTGGTCCCTTGGGGAGACACCCCAGGGAATTGGATTCCAGAAAGTGGTGCCCACAGATGTGTACATCTGCCTTACAGCACCTTGCCTTCAATAATCCTTATACATATGTTTTATATTGATGATTTTCTGAAAATCCTAACCCAGCTCGGAACATCACCTGTTGCCTATACGTCTCCCCCTGTACCTGACACCTGATCAAGCCCGGCCCCTTGAAGACTCCATCTACTGGTCCACGGAGCAGCCAGGGCAGGATGCTGATGGACTCTTCACAACTCTCTCATTCTGAGCAAGTGACCCTGGTGGCTGGCCAACTCGAGAGAGGATGAGCCATGATCGGTTTCCCAAAGGCAGTAAAGGAGACGGCTGCCCGAACCTATTCTCAGGAGGCACCAAGCAGAGAGGGGAGAAGAAAGGGGACAGAGGAAACCCCACCTCCGTTTCTTCTCATCTCTCCTCTCATGCGACTGCGGCTTCCTAGGCTCTCCCAGCTTTAGGGACCAGTGTGACTTGAGTGATAACCACAGAGTTTTCTGGATGTGAGTCCCACCCACTTACCTCCCTGCGTCCCCACTCCCAGGCCCTTCACTCTCTGTAGATCCAGGGGCCTGTTGCCCCCCATGACATGACAATTTTCTGTTCCTCCAGCTCCCAGCAACTCCCAGCTCTTTGGCTGCTACCCTCCCAGGCAGGTATACCTCTTTCCAGCCTCCCTGAACTAGCTGCTTCTGGTGACCACAGCATATTCCCAGGGCCCACGTTCAGTGGGAACTGAGCACAACGACCTCAGGGCGGCTCAAAGGGCCCTTGGACAAATGCACTCACTGGTCAGTGTCGACTCTGAACTGAGCACTCAGGGAGGGAGTCATAGCCTTTGACCACCTCCTACCTCAAGTTCAAGCCCCAGCCCTCTGGGGACCTGGTAACTTTCTTCCAGCCCCAAAAACATACTGGAACTTTCCTCTTTTGTTTCAAAGTCTCACTTCTAGAATAGACAGAGCTGCTCCTAAGTTCCAGCATTTCTGAGAGTTGGTTTCTAGAGACCCCAAACTATGACCACACTACTTTATTTACTTTATTCAGAACTACTGCCTTGAAAAAAAATCAATAAACAACTTAATAAGTCAGACCATGTAGTCTAATTATCAGGAGTTAAAGTTTACTGCAAGAAGAAAGTCATTCTGACCTGTTGAATAAGCTAAATTCTGGAATAGTTTTAAATGCATACAGATTTGTAGAGTATGCAGAAGTCCTGGCCATCTCTGCTACCACAGTAAGACACCAGTGTCTTCCTGGGCCAGCTCCCACGGAAAACACACAGTCTCATGGTGCCCTCTGCACCCAAATGCACACTGACTGCTGATGTGAATGAGGATTTCTGAACAGCAGGAGCAGGTTAAAAGGTCCCTGAGATTTCAGAAAGGAGGAATAGCAAAAAAGACTGAAGTTGGAGTGAAAGGATGTGATTTCAAGCTGTCCCCTACTCACTGTGCAACTCCAAGGAAGTCATCTCATCCTTCAGCCTCTTCATCCGTAAAAAGAGGGAAATGGTATGCATTTGTGGATCATAGCATGGACCACAGAAAGGGGCACAGAAGCGCCTAGCCAACAAGACGTCAGGTGGAGCGCAGCCATGTCCCCCTCCAGCCAAAGTCTCTGCGGTCACTGAAATGATACCTTCTGCAGAGGGAGGTGGGGGGGAGCTGGGGGTGGGGAGGGGGAGCTGGGAGGGAAGAGGGGGAGGAAGGGGAGGGGGAACTGGGGGGCAGGAAGAGGACGAAGGGGAGGGGGTGCAGGCCTATGTAAACCAGAACTGAAAATTGGAAGGAAGGGAGGGAGAGAGGGAGAAAGGAAAGGAGGGAGGGTGAGAGGTGTTACCAGACCAGAAATTTTGAGGAATTCCTGGCAGATAGAAAGCAGAAGGGACTGAGGTGACAGAGAAACAAGTACAGAGAAAAATCACCATTGAAGACATGAGATGTCCTGTGAGAAACAAATGGAGACCCTCCCGTGCAAATGTGAACAGGCAACCCAAACCACCGGACCCCCGAGGAAAACAGTACGAAAGAGAGGTCCTAACCCCGCGGGAAGATTCAGCACCCGAGAGGACAGCATCAAGAGCAGAAACTGAAGACACATTTAGAATAAGAATCTTCTCAGAAAGAGTCAAGTGATTACATCCATATACAGAATAATAAGTTGTGGTGAAAAAGCAACAGTTTTGGACATTCAAACCATGAGTATAAAAGTTAAAATCATAATATTGGACTAAATAAAGGCATGAACGCACCAAATATCCAATTAAGTTGGGAGTTCAAGAAGTTCCCCAGATGCCAAGGGAGAGGCCAGAGATGGCGTGGGGAGTTTAGGCCGTGCAGGTGGTATCTGAAAGGAATTTAGAGAGAGGCAGCTGATGTCATGGAAACGATTCTTCCTTCATTACATGGACACCAGTCATGAAGGAATCAAGCCCTTTTCTGGGTGAATTATGCAAGAGTAGGCTTCCTCCTAGTCCAAGTCAAAAAATTACACATTCCGAATCAATAAGGTCTGAAATAGCTATGTCTCAGCGCACAGAGCTCTCAAAGGACACACACAGGCCAGCTCCTGAGTGTGCTGGACAGAAGGGGCTCTCTCGTGATCCTACACCCAAACTCTCCTTATACAGATGAAGACACTGAGGCTCTGAGGGGCACAGCTGGCCTCTTCCCGGCCCCCGCCACACCTCCCGGCCTGGGTGCTCCTTTCAGAAGTCTCGCCCATTCAGTTTGCCAGGCTGTGCCCATCTGCATCCATGGCTCTCGTGTTTGTCCTGCCACAACCCCTCCTTCCTCCGGGCTGGGGGACGCCCAGCAGGCCTCAGGCAGCGGTCTGGCCCGGGCGGCTGCCCTGGGGAGGAGACTGGTGCCCACGAGCGGCCTCCACGTGGGTCTGAGTGGCAGAGGGAAGGGAAACCCACTGCTCCCACTTCTGCTCGGTGTCCGCTCCCTGCACGGGCCCCAGACAGGGACTTTGCCAGGGGGCATTCTGGACCCAGCTGGTTCCTATCACCCCCCCCACTTTTTTTTTTGTTAAGCACAATTTCCCTTCAGCTTTTAGTCCAGTTGTCTGTTTGCCCACCCTTACTCTATGGGTTCTTCGAGAGGAAGGAAGGCAAAATGTATAAAGCCCCTCCTATGTGCCAGACTCTCTGTGGGCCATTTGACAGATTCAACTACCTTTAACTCTCACAGCCATTCTTTCATTCTTTCCCATTTTGACAGATGGGAGCACCGAGTTCAGAGAGGTTAAGTAACTGGTGGAAGACCACACAGCCAGTGAATGGAGATGTCAGGATTAAGCCCTCCTCAATCCTTCAGGCCCCAGGCCACCTTCCAGGGAACCTTAAGCGTCTCCTAAGGTTCTGGGAAAGGGTATTCTAATGAGGGCAACAAATCATACAAGTTTGGGCCTCAGATTATCGAACTCCTGGTAGGAGGTCAGGGGTCTTAGGGAACCTTGCCACTAGATGCCAAGCCACATGATCAGGGAAGCTGCGTGTGGAGGAAACAGACACTGAACTCGTCCTTAAAGGCAGGCAGGCTGAACTTGAGGAGACGGGGAGAGGGAAGGAAGACATTCCAGGCAGAGTAGGCAAGATTTTAAATTGCTTTAAAAAATAAAAGACAGTAACTCCATCTGCATTTAAAGGGGGTCAGGGGTGTAGAATAATTTATGTCAGGGAAAGATTACATCGTGGCCTGGATCCGTTTACTGACAGAATCTGGTGGGGGTGGAGAGCCACGTGGGAAAATTGATCACAGCAAAGGGGAAATGACATGTCGGAGCCTTTGCTGCTTCCCGCTCATGGTTTTGATTTACAGAAATAGGTCCCAGCCCAAGTTGTGGGTAAAGGGCTAAAAACCGCTTTTCTAATAAAGAGAAGGAATCCTGACTCTTGGTGTGTATGTGGGGGGAGGGGAGGGTGCGGGGCGGGGGGGTGGGTGCAGCCCAAGGGAGCTGGGTGAAAGGGCAGAGAAAGCAATGGGAGGGAGAAGTGTGAGGGTCCCAGGAGAGTGAGGAGCCTGGGGCCTGGCGGGGAGGACCGTGGGGCCGAATTTCCCAGGGAAGGAGTGGCCTAGGACCTTCAGAGCAGCCATGAGTGGCATTCCATTTGAAGTTCACTGTGCTATGCCATAACACAAACATACAGCCCATGTGATCCACGCAGAACAGGTAACAACCTAAAGTTTCAGGGATTCAAAGATGGAAGGGATCAGGCAGTGGGTTTCCCATTATTCATAAAATGTAGACCTACAGTATTTTTATTGAAATAGAAAAGGGTGACCCCATACGAAGGGAGAGTTTGGTGACAGCTAAGTGGCTGACATAGAAGTTACAAAAGTGAGCGAATAGCGGAGACAGTCTATGAATGAGGCTGATGGCTTTCATTCACCAGCAAATGCCTTATCCTCATCAAGCCACTATTTTCCCTTGATTTCATTTAGTAGGTCTGGCTACTTTCCCCTAAGTTCATTTAGTGCGTCTGTGGCACCATTCCTGTGGCCTGGCAGCACTTACAGTCCCTTTTTAATAGCAGCTGCCGCTCGCACATTGAGTACTAGCTGGGCGCCAGCTCTGTTCTGAGTACTTCACGAGCATTACGCCAATTAATCCTCATAGCCACCCAATGATATAGGTGCTCATCCCGACTTGCAGATGAAGAAACTGAGGCACAGAGAGGTTAGATTACCTGCCACAGCCACACAATAAGGGGCTGTCTGGCTGGGAGTCTCACTTTTGTGGCATCAATGCACTGCCTCCCTGTGTCACATGCACCAGCCACTGCCTCTCTCCTTGAGAAGAAGGACTAACTGCCTGGAGAATAACAGTGGAAAACCTACAAACCCTCATGATTCCATAAAGATTGAAATTTGTCCTAAGTCAATCCAAGGGAGAAAAATCAGGATCAGTGAGTAGAATAAACAAGGAAATCGGTTCCAGCGCAGCAGAGGAAGACTTGCTAATACACTGAGCCATCCCCCTGAATTCATTCACGCGGTAGTGAGTGCCACGTATCAGAGGGACGTAAGCACAGCCTTCCCAACAGCTTGGTAGAGAGGTGTACTCAGCTACAGGAGCTTTTAAGTTTCTGTCCAACTTGAGAGTCTATGAATCCAGGAAATTTTCCTGATCTAGAAGATGCCATTCAAAAGAGTCAGAGTCCAGGGATTGAAAGAATCCATGGACTTCGGGTTACCCTAAGTAGGTTGTATTGGCCATTCCTGAAATCTTCTTCCTCCATCCTTGTCCACTTGGTTAACTCCTACTCATTCTTCAGGGCCCAACATGCATAACATCTCCTCTAGGAAGCCTTCCCTCCTCACTGCATTCCTACTAGGCACAGATGTCAACCAGGCCCTCCCCACTCTGATGCATAATGATCACATTTTCTGAGTACAGGTCAGTCTCCCCCTAGATTGTGAGCATGCAAGGGCAGAAAGTAAGCCATATTTATGTCTGAATCCCCAGTTCTCAGCATGGAGAAGGCAAACTGTGGGATCAACTCAATTCAGCAAATATGTCTCTACTACCAGTCTATTACGTTCCACTCTGATTATCCACGTTTACAGACAAGCCGCCCCCCTAGCATCGTCTCCCTTCCCCCTTAAACCCAAGCTCCTCATTCTCTCTCCTGCCGTCTGACCTTTGCACATTCTGTAAATGTTTCATGGATGAACAATGTCAAGGGCACCCTCTTGGCTTAGTTCTCCAGGGTTTACACAAGGTGATGTGACCTCATCCTGAAGTGGCCAGATTTCCAACAGCCGGGTTCTTTGGCAAGTCATAGACACATCCAAAGAGCGATGCCTTAGTCGTCAGCCGCCTGTGGGCAGGCCTGGGGGCAGGCTCCCCGAGATGAGGCTTTTGCTGGGAGGGCTGAGGCACGCAGGCTTCAGCAGTCAGCCCCTTCCGGGGCTGCCTGAGCTGCAGAGGGCAGCTTCACCCAAGACCACACCTCGACCCCTGGACGACCTCAGCCAGTGACTGAGGTAGAGAAATGTGCAGAACAGTTGGAGCCGTTGAGACGGCTCTCCCTAGAAAGGCCTGCTCAGAAGGCTGGCCCATGGCCGACATCCAGGAGCTTGGGCTTTGGGGAAGGTTCACACCATTGCATGGTAAGAGCAGCTCACTGGACAGAAACTGTCCAAACAATATGATTTATGCTGATCACGTGCTTCTCTCCTGGGAGTCTCGAATTTTGGTCCAAGGCAGGCAGAGGGTGCCTATGTGCCAGCCCTCCCCCCTCCCCATCTCCCAGAAAAATCCCTGGGTGCTGAGTCTCAAATGAGCCTCCCTGGGTGGCAGCATTTCACATACGTGGTTACAATTTATTGCTGGAGGAATTGTGTTCTGGGTGACTCCACCAGGAAGGGGCTCTTGGAAGCTTGGTCCTGGATCCCTCTGGGCTTCTTCCGTATGGCTTTCCCTGTGAATTCTGCTTTGCATCCTTTCACTGTAATAAATCATTACTGTAAGTACTACTGTATGCTAAGCCAGGGAGTCCTCCTAGTGAGCATTGAACCTGTGGACCTCCAGCCCAGGATGTAAAAGGCCATTTTGGCGTCAGAGCTCTGTGAGGGTCAGCAGATGCGGCATCTGGAATCCCCTGCGGGCCTCTCCCCTGCCCACTGCCGCTTTTTGCCCTTTCCTTCCATGACTGTTGATACAAAGGACACTCACTAATTAACATCCCAAGTGCTAAACTCTGACTCAGAGTTTGTGTCCTTGGGAACCCAGCCTTTGACAGATAGAAATGCAGCATTTCATATGGCAAATCGTAGGGCATTTTGTTGTATGTGAATTTCATCATCATAAGAACCCTATTGGGTTTTACAGAGAAGGAAAGGGTAGCTAAGAGAAGTGACTTGCCCAAGGACGCACAGCAAGCAAGTTTTAGAGCTGGGATTGGACCTGGTCAGGGTGTTTCTAAAGTCTGTGGCCTCTCTCCTGAACCAGGCTGCCTTTCACCTGTGGCTCTGAAGGCCTAGGAATTCTGCAGGCCTAAGAACAAGTGATTGGACATCCCCCAGCTAGGCCTCTGGGGAGCAGATCTGGGCAGCCCTGAGTGGAGGGGATTCCAGTACCAAGAAAGGAGGTAGAATGTTTTCTCTCTCCCTGATGGATTCTGAGGAAAGGATGAGTAAATAGAACTCCTAAAGAAGGGCACTTGTAAGGCTCACGCACACCTGCACACACACCTGAGCACACATCTGCACTCTCTGTCTGGGACTCTGACCTCCAGGCCTCACACCCCAGTTCTGGAGTCTGTGCAGAGGACAGGAGTTATCTGAGGGTCTCATTAACCATCGCTGCAGACACAGGGACTCGCCCAAGGAGTGATGGTGCTGAGAGGAACTTGGCTTCAGCAGCAGAAGGGCTGCCACTCCACAGAGGCAGCCAGGCCAGCTGTCAGCTCCAAAATGAGGCTGCTGGAAGACGTGACAGACGGAGTCCCAGGGAGCTCGTGAACCCCATCTGTCCACAGGCGGGTGGGAGAGAGACGCCCTCCCCAAGTAAGTATGGGTCACAAAGCTACTGTTACAAGGGCCTCCTGTGGTCATGGTGGTCAAACTCTGCTCCACAGATGCTGGAGGTTCTGCAGAGGCTTTCTGAGGGCCGCAGGGTGCAGGGGAGGCTGGGGAGGCAGCTCCCTCCTGCTCCCTGCCCCCGGAGAACTCCACTTCTGGGCACTCGGTATTGCTTAGAGGCCAGTGGGGCCGCCTCACCCATGACACCCAGTGGGGATTTCTCAGCCCCCCCATTTCCCAACTCCCCTTGTCACACAGCCCAGGAAGCCAGGAGCTCTTGCCAGCTCTGGGGCATTCCCAGAGCTTTCCCCACACAAAAGGGTGGCTTCCCTGCCATGGGCTCCTGCCCCCAGGGCTCTGTCCCCATTCCAGTTAGTCAATGGGAACACCAGGATTAGCCCTTTTCCCCTGTTCCACGAAAATAAATAAGTAAGCAAATAAATAAGCAAACATATATACCCAATTAGTCATCCATACAACAAAATTTACTGAAGAGCTCTGGGGTCCTGAAAAGAGACCACATCTCATGCCTCACTGCCAGCAACTTAGAAAGCCTTCTGCTCTTTGCTGTTCCTTGGGGTCCGTTCTGACCCCCTGCACCTCTTAACCCTCACCCACCCACACGGTGCTTCCCTCCCAACCTTCATGGACTGCTCACACACCCTTTTCTTGCCTCTCCCTTCTCCTCACCCTCTCCTGCTCCTCTCAAGAGCAGCAAAACTCCCCCTTGCTGACACATTCAAGCCATGTTCCTGCCACACTCGAGCAGAACTGTTGATGACGTCTGTCACTGAAGGAACCACCTTGGGATTTCTCCTTCTGGCCCAATCGCTTTATCAGTGTATTTTGCCTCTGTTTGCATTAAAAAAAAATGTCCACGTGCCTATGAATTTTATATAAGATTTCATGTAAAGTTTGAAAGACTCTTCCTTTCTTGTAGCTGGTATAGGCAAACCAGATCATACATGTTCTTCGTCCAGTTTTAGAGATGAGGATTCAGCAGCTCAGAGAGATCAAGTGCCTTTCCCTATATTACACAGGTAATCTATTGGTAGAGCAGCCAGGGCTCCCACGATACTGCTGGCATCGTAGTCTGAGGTAGTGCCAATAAGCCACTCCATCCTCTCCCGCTCATGACCCCTAAAATAGAGTCAATCATTTATCCAGAACAGTTTGTTCTCTCAAAAATACCAGACATTTCTATCATGTCCAGCCTTTGACAACTAGGAAAAGCAGAAACACCACACTGTTTATTGACATTCTTGTCCAGCCTCTAGGATTCCTTGGGGCTAAGCTGTGCACTGACTGAGTTAGAGACAAATGACACTGCTCTGCACCTATAGTTTCAGATCAAGAATGGAGGCCGGAGGCCAGGGAAACCCACAGCTCCCAGCTGCCAGAGCTGAGCGGGTCCTCCAGAACCTCGAGCCCAGCTCTGCGCATTTTAGTGGTAAGGAAACTGAAGCCCGGCGTTGTAGCAACACAGTCTGGACTTGAGCTGAGGATTCCAGGAATTTGCAACCTCTGTGTGTCCTGGCTTGCTCTGGTGCTTTCTGGCCCTTTGCTCTCAGCATGTAAGTTGCAGAAGCATTGCCATATATGGGGTGATGAGGAAGGTTACCTTGCTCTCCAAACCTGGTAGAGATACCTGATTGTTGGAAGCCTGAACAAGCCCAATCCAGTTCTCCCACAGCCTCCACAACCCCCAGCCAATGCTTTCTTCTCAGGGAGGACTTTACTAGCATCCCTGATTGCCACCATTAATCTGGAGGTCACAGACAGAGGAAGATGCCCACATCAGCTTAACTTTAGTCTGAATTCCTATAGAAAATGAGGACAATCAATAAACATAGCTGGGATCTGTCCATTCTTGAGGCTGAAATAAGATCAAACAGACTTTGACTCCAGTCTTTATCTGAGCATTAATCTATGCATGCATGTGAGGAAACTGCATGAGGCTAGGAAAGGAACATGTGAGGCACCCCCAGAGTTCACACAGAGCCTAGGATGGTCTGTAATCCCAACTTCCAGAGAGGAAAGGCCTCCGGATACACAGGGCATTAGGTAAAATCTCAGAAAGGTATTGACTTAGTAGTGAGGCCAAATTAGCCCTAGACCAAAGGCTGCCCTGCCAAGCTTATGAATATGTTTTAAAGGTATCAAAATGATTTCAAGTAAGTTAACTCTGATTCCAGGACAAAGTCCAACAATAAAAGAATGTGACAAAATCCAGCACCCAACAATATAAAATCCAAAATGTCCAGCATGCCGTCAGGAATTCCTAGGCACATCTGCTCTCTCCACTTCTATTTAACATAGTAATGAAGGTTCTGACGAGGGAAATTAGGCAAGAAAAAGAAATAAAAGGCATCCATATTAGAAAGGAAGAAGTGAAATTATCTCTATTTGCAGATGACATATTATATATAGGAAACTCTTAAGAATCTACAAAAAATACTATTAGAATGAATAAACAATCTTAGCAAAGTTGCAGGATATCACATCACTATACAAAAATCATATAGAAATACACTAGCAAAGAACTATCATAAAATGAAATTAAGAAAACAATTCCATTTGCAATATCATAAAAAAGAATAAAATATTTAGGAATAAATTTAACCAAGAAGTACAAGACTTTCAACATTGAAAACTACAAAACATTTTGAAAGAAATTAAAAAGGATTAAGTAAAAGACATCTTGTGTTCAAGGATTGGAAGACAATGTTGTTAATATGGCAATAGTCCTCAAATTAATCTACAGATTCAATGAAATTCCTACAAAGTTCCAACTGCCTTTTTTGCAGAAATGGACAAGCTAATCCTAAAATAAGTTCTGGAGATCTAATGTACCGCATAGTGACTATAGTCACAATTCCATATTGTATGAAAGTTGCTAAGAGATTAGATCTCAGATTTTCTCACCACACACACAAAATGGTAATTTTGTGAGGTGGTAATAATTTGTGTTACTACTTTCACATGTATTGAATCATCCTTTTGTATACTTTAAACTTACATAATGTTATATGTCAATTATGTATCAATAAAGCTGGAAAATTTTTTAACTGTTAAAAAACATATTACAAAACTACAGTAATCAGGACAGTTTGGTACTGGCATAAGGATGGACATATATATCAATGGAACAGAATTGAAAGCCCCAAAATAAACCCATACATCCATGGTCAATTCGTTTTTAACAAGGATGCCAAGATGATTAGATGAAGAAAGAATAGTCATTTCTATATGCAGTACAAGAACACCCAGATACACGTAAAAGAATGAATTTGGACCTTTGCACCACAAAAAACAACTCAAACTGGATCAAAGATCTAAATGTAATAGCTAGAACTATCACTCCACAGGTGTAAACCTTGTGATCTTGAATTAGGCAATAGTTTGTGAAATGTGATACCTAAAGCACAGGCAGCAAGAGAAAACATAGTCCGAAAAATGGGCTACGAATACGAATAGACATTTCTCTAGAGAAGATATACAAATGACCAATAAACATATGAAAAGATACTTAACATCATGAGTCATTAGGGAAGTGTAAATTAAAACCACAGTGAGCTATCCCCTTATGCCCACTAGGACAGTCGTACCAAAAAGACAAACAAGTGCTGATAAGGACATGGAGAAACTGGAACCCTTGGCATTGCTGGTGGGAATCTAAACTGGTTCAGCCACTGTGAGAGCTAGCTTGGCACTTCCTCAAATGTTAAATACAGAGTTCCCCCATACTTACTATTCCTTCATAAGCAAGGTGCTTATGAAGGAATAATCTTGGGATCAACACCTGGGGATGAGATTGGGATAAAGAAGAAACAGGCAGAGGAAACCAGGAGGTCGTGAAGCCTGATGCAGGACCAGTGACAGCCCATGGCCAGCCCCCAACCCCCGAGGGAGCTGTCCTGCATGGGACCGAAAGAGCAGATCTGTAGGCTCCCATGTGGGTCAGTCATCAAATGCGGCATGCCCTTGAAAGGGCATGACCTTAGGCAAGGCAGCCCTCAGTGGGTAAGGCAGAGAGACTGCCAGCTAAAGCTGATCTGCTGACCACCCTCCCAGCAGCTGAGGAAGGCTTTGCTTGAAGGGATTCTGGGTGGTGCCTCGGCATGTCCTTTCTGCTGGAAATGGAGGAAATCTGTTGTTCATGGCACAGAAGCACCCGAGGCCCAGGGAAAGGGTGTGGAATTTGGGAGGCAGGAGAGGAGTGGGGGCTGGGAAAGGTACAAGAAGTTAGGGAACAAGACAATAGCAAGTGACAGATGCCTGGAGACCCACTGCATAGACGCAGTGCCAGGGGAAAAGGGATGGGAGGCCTAGTGGGCCTTTGCAGAGAGCTGAAAGGAAAGCCTGCAGCCAGGGCATGCATTCACCCTGGTTAGCTGTTGCAGGGCTGGCACCCACGCAGGGCTGGCGGGAGTTATGTTGTGGGCTGGAGCTCCCACGGTCATGGCATCATGCCCTTAGCGACCCTCCTGCTGCAGTGAGGCACCCAGGGGCTCTGGCTGGCAGTGGAGTTGGTTAATCCATCCAGGGAAGCCCTGAGCTGCTTTTGGAGTAAAGAATTCCCAGGCATTACATATCTAAAGGCAGTCTGGGTGCAGAGTGAACATGGTTCCCAAGCTCTGCAGAAGCACAATCCCCCAGTGCATGCTGGCAGAGCAAGGAGCAGTGCAGAGCACACCACGTGGGAATGCACAGACTCAGGCTGCAGCCTGGTTCCGCCACTGATTAGCTGTGTGGCTTAGGGCAAGCCCTTTGACCTACCTGGCCTTGGAAGGAAGAACCTAGATAATCTAGAAGATGCATTAAGGGCTCATCTCCAGGATCCCTTCAGCCTGGAAGGAAACCACTTAGGGCAGGGAAGGTTCTGAGCTTTGTCCTTCCCTCCTCCCAAAAGGTCCCAAAAGGCAATGCAGGGCTGAGCTCCCCACACCCTGCTCTTCCCACTCTCTCAGCGTCTAGCTGCAAACTGGTTCACATGATGAACACACACTGCCCAAATCACTCATAGCGTGGCTTGAGAAAAAGCCATTAAATGCTTTCTTAATTGTAGGATGGCAAGAGGTTAATGAGTTACTATAAAACCAGTCCATGCCATCTGGTGGCTGTCACCAAAGCCTGCATGCAGGAAGTGCTCCCAATTTGTAAGACAGAACAACAGCATCACCCCGAGTCAAGAGAAAGGGTGGGGGTTTGAGATGCTGAGGCTGGGGACCTAGAGCTCTAGAGCCCAGTGCATACCCACCAGCCTCAGTAGGTCCCAGGGCCACAACAGAGGTTCAAAACTAACTTGGAGGAAAATCAGACAGGAAGCCAAAATCACTCTCAGTTCCAACACGGTTTTTCTGTGGAATTCAGCTCTAGTGAGGGATGGCCCTGACAGCCACTTTGCTCAGCACAAGCCAGGAGGAGACGCGAGAAAAGTGACAGACTGAGAGAGAAGCCAGCCAAGGCGGCAGGAGGGACAGACAGGCAGCGACTGCAGAGCGTGTGAAGACAAGGAGAAGCAAACCAGCCTGGATAGACGGAGAGCCGAGAGAGAGAATGTGACCAGCAATGCCAGGGGATGAAAAATGGCTGTGACAATAGACAGCCTGTGATTGTGAGAAGAGATGAAGGGCAGATAATTTTCTAGAATCAGAGACAGGAAAGAATCTTTGAGAATTCTGCTCTGTTTTGGGCAAATGTACCCTCTCCAATATTCTGCAGTGCCCAGGAGTCCAGAGAAATGGCCCATCTCCCTCGGTGGATATGAAGAGGGGCCATTCAGCAGAGCCAGTCTCTGCTCTTCCCTGACCACCACACGCACACACACACACACACATTCACATATGCACATATATACACTGCCCCAGGCACAGCCAGCTCCCATCAGCTAGGAGCCAGTGTTCCTCATGTCCAGGAGGCCATGGGTTTCAGGCTATCTTTGTCCTCAGCTCTAGTCCAAGGCGTCCAGTTCTCTGACCCCTATGCCTGGCAGAGGCAGGTCTGGTTTTGTGGTGCAAAGAGAAAGGATCCCAGAAGGCCCATATATTTCAAGGGCTACACAGCCTTTTGAATTTGGTTTCCATGAGGCTAAACTCACACTGCCAGACCTCTCTGTCATCTTCTAAGAACTGGCTGGAAAACACAAAGGCCACCCCTTTTACCTGTTCTTCGGTCTGACTTTTCTTTCAGGATGGGACCTTCAAACACTCACTTAACCAGGATCTGGAAGTTCCCCCTCGCACAGCAGGTTCTAACTGGCCACAGCAACAAAACAGCAACCTGCTTGTGGGACAGGGTGGGGCCTCCTGTTCTCGGTGCCGCCCACTCCATCAGCGCTGCTTCCCAGCTTGGAGGACCATGGCAGCTCACTCCTGCAGGGCAAGGCCTCCGCTTAAACACACACACACACACACCCTGGGCTAAAGGAGACAAATAAACACCCAGGATCTACAGCTGGAAGATTCCAGTATCTCCATTTTTCACATGATCTTGAGTCCTTGATCCTCCTTCTCTCTCCTACTCCAGGGCCACGTGGCTGATGCATTTTCCAGAAACTGCACAGGCAGAACTAGGGAGACAAGGGGATACTCCACTCATCCATCCATCTTACTAGGGATTGAGGATGCCCCTAAATCTCTAAGACAAGTTAGGGAAGGGATTGGGGTGTTCTAAGTAAAATTAGAGTTTGTAATCTTCATTTACCCTCTGTGCCCTACTAGAACAAGAGTGGACCATAATTGTCTCTTTCATTTCCAATACTGAATCAGAATCCCAAGGCTGTATCCAGCTGGGTTCTCTGGCTCTCCTACCACCTCTAAGGCTCCCAGCAGAGGCATGCCAAGGCTCTGAGAAGCTCCCTGCCACTGGGGTGGGCGGCAGCAAGGCCCAGCAGCTGCATGGCCACAGCACCAGTGGGTGACCCCCTGGAGCCACCAGGGCATCCTCAGTGGCATTCTCACAAGCCTGGTTCTATGGCGTGAGTTGCCTATGGTTTGTCCCTGTGCCTTTGGAATGTCTGAGTGTTCCTTTTCCTGCTGATTCTGTGAGCCACCCAATAGCTTTCCTGCTTCAAAGGTGAAAGAATGAGTAGGCGCATACATGAGAGAGAGACGTAAACAGAGAAAGGATGAGAACACTGTAGCCCTTGGAATTAAGTCATTAAATCATGGGCACAGGCCTCTTTCCCTTTTCTCTTTCCTTTGAACTGAACCTTCGGCCTCCCACCCACACTCCTGGAGGCCCCATGAGTTCAGACCCACAGTTTTACCCCATGACTTTAAACCTTACTTCTTAGGAAGGAACAAATATTCAGTCCCTGCTCGTTATTAACCCCCTCCTTCTGCTGGCTGTCCCACCTCTTTTGATACAGATAAACTTATTTGCATATGTACACACACCACACACACTTCTTCTGCTCATGTTCCACTCTACATTGTCCAAAAGCCATTAGTAGAAGTTGACACGTTCCCCTCCTCCAGCTCCTAGCCTGCCTGTGTGCTGTCTGCCTTCCCTAAGATTGTGGGTGTACACAGGGAAAGCCACAGAAGCCTCCCCTGCAGCTGTCCGGCATAGGCACCGGGCCAAGGGAACAGAAATCCAGCCCACGCCCTCATTTATGCCCTGTCCAGGGGGCATATTTTTCTAAACCACTCAAAGGACCAAGAAGTTAGTGACTCCCTGGTAAGACATTTAATCGTAGACCATTCACTCATCAACAGAAGGGTGACGCCCACCAAGGAGTCATGTGCTATTTAACATGGACATCCCATGTCTCCAGTCACAGAGCGCACAATGATGAAGGGCACCTCTCAGCCCCTTGGAGCTGTCTCCACTCCTCTTCTGGTCCATAGGCCCTGCAAATCCCCATCCTGGAAGCCTCTGCCACCCTCTTGCTCACCCCCAGTTCCCCTTACCCTATCTCCTCCAATCCCCAGAGAAGTGATGCTCTGTCCAGTGGCTACCCACTCAGCCCAGCCTGAAGCTGCCCTGCTGGGTGACACAGGGACAGTACCCTCTAACCTGGGATTGAGCCTTCTGGGGTCCGAGGTTCTGCTAGTCTACTCGTATTCACTTCACATTTGCTCTTGCTGAGTCCATGAATCTCCAGGAAGCCCCCCACACCCTTTCCAGGAGCTCAACTTTCTAGTCACATGAGCTCAGCCAAGTTAATTAACCTCTCTGAGCTTGAATCCTCCTCTGAAAAATAGATATGATCATAAACCCATCTCAAGGAGTTGTCCTGAGGAAGCAAGTGAAAGGATGTGCAGGAAGTGCCTGACACACGGCATCCAATCCATCTTCTGCATGTCCAGCCTCCCTAATCAGCTCTTACTGCCCACCCTCCCTCCAAGCTTCTATGTATTGGGTACATGAAATGCAAACTTCACTTATCTGACTTCATGGCATCCTAGCTCCAGCCAAGCTTACCAACCTCAGTACACAGGGCATGGGGAGAAAGAGTATGTTTAACTTGACATCTGCTGCAGAGGCCTCCTTCCCGTAAGTGGAACCTGGCATGATATGCAGGGTTTGAGTTGTTGGAGTTATGATCAAAGGGAGAAAGCAGAGAGTTTTATGACAAGGAACTCATTCCATGGGAGAATGAGAAGCAGGTGTAGCCTCCCCCGCTCCCCGACACCGCCCATGTCCTCAACACTATGGGGAAGTGCAGAGGACCCCTACCTGCACCAAACCAAGCCCAGAGGAAGCATTTTGTCACCTGTCAAGCACTGTCTCAACATTAATTGTTATTATAACTTAACTCCTCCCGGCTCCTCAAAATGCAGCCCCTCGCAGAGGACTGGGCTGGCACACTCTACTGGCCTTGGAGAAATCTGCTTCTTCTCTAGAATATGAGGCCGCCAGCAAAGGAACTTCCAGATGTGAGACCCTCAGGACACTCACCCCTACCGCAAGGCCTCCCAGAGGGATCTAACTCCGGGCAGGATCTCAGTCCCAGCACTCCTGAGATTTGGGGCCGGCTAATTCTCCACCCGTGTTTCTGCAGGGTGTTCGGCGCTTTCCGTGCCCACTACTCACCAGATGGCTACAGTAGCATCACTCCCCAGAGTAACACAAGTGTCTCCAGACTTGCCAATGTCCCCTGGAGAGCTAAATCGCCCCCTCTTGAGAACCATTGGTCTAGACCCGCCAAAGCTGCTTACCACGGTTCACCAGGCCCCCCATGGCCAGCCGCCCACTGGTCTCCAGCCTCTATTCCGCACTCACAGCGGATGGTCTACAGAGCCCAAGTGCCTGCCGTGCCTAGAGTCCCTCTGAGTCAAGCGGCTAGAGCACCTGTGGCCCTGCAACTCTGGCCAGCAGCAAACGGACAGGGTCACCATCCTGGACTAGCCCAGTGGGGCGCCACGTGCTGGGTCAAGACACTGCACTTGCACAGTGGCTCCCTGCCCCTGACCAGGTTTTGCGCTGGGCTTGGGGATCAGGGTAGGAGGTGGTGGAAACAGGATACGAGAACAAAACAAAGAGAGACCCTAATGCAGCACCTACCACGATGCCAGAGGGAGGCCCCAGCTTCACGGAACCGACTTGATGACCGGGTCTCTCTACTGGCCCTACAGCTCCACATTTTCTGCTGTGACAATGTGCTACCTTTGAAGTCATTTTTAAAACATTTATTTAAAATCATTTATCCACGGATAAATGGTAAGTATTGAAAGATGTATTTCCAAACTGGGATTTTTATTTCTGGCATGAAGCGGATGTGTTATTTTTCAAGGAAGTATCTGTGTTAACATGATGGGGCCATTTGGGGCCAGATGGAGCCATTTCTATTTTATTAAAGTTCAAGGGGACACACGTAATTTAAAAAATAAGCTAAAAACAAATGGGAATTAGCAGCTATTTTTTTTAATACCACCACTTTTTCAGAGAAAGTAAGAATTCAGCCTCCTTGCACTGCCCCATCTCTCATTCCCACTGATTTAACCTTTCTATAATTACAGTAATGCAAGCATACATATAATATATATTTTACACAGTCATATACATTATAACCAAAATACAGTTATGCTGTAACTTTCTGCAACTTGCTTTTATATCATTTAACACTGAATTTCTGCTGGCAACCCCTTTCCTAGTGGGCGCCCCAGGAACCTCACTGCCTGGTTCAACCAGCAGCTCTGACTTCTCACCATCGTGTAATCTTGTGGAGGTTAATAACCTCTCTGTGCCTCTTCTGTAACATATGATTACAATATCATCTAATTCATAAAGTGTTGACATTAAATGGGGTCACCTACCTAAAGAACTCAGAACAGTGCCTACCCCAGGCAAATGCTCAGAAAAAAAATGTTAGCTCTTTTTACACAGATCTACCTTGTTTCTTAATAGTTGAATAGAACTCCATTACATAGATATACCATACTCTTGTGATGGAAATTTGAACTTTTACAAATTTTTGTTCTCATAAGCCACAGTACAATGAATGCCCTTGTATGTCTTTACTCCTTCAAGCTATGATTTTTGGAGGTTAAATTCCTAGAGGAGAGGTTGATGGATTACTCAATAAGCACATTCTAAATTTACATACCTATGACAAATTACCCTCAAAAAGGTCATAGGGATTTACATGTATGTGTGTTCATTGCTTTCAGTTCTCACTAATTCTGAAGATGATCAGTCTCTTTAATTGGGCAGGCAAAAATAAAAACAATGCCACACTGTCATTTTCACTTAAATTGATGTAGTTATTCGTGAAGCTGAATACTTTTAATTTTTTTCCTCTTTAATGGGTCATTTGTATAGTGTGTGTGTGTGTGTGTGTGTGTGTGTGTGTGTCTGTGTATGAACTGCCCGCTTGTCCATTTTTGCTGTTTCCGATTGATTTAGAAGATTACTTTCTATAGTATGGATATTGAGTTTTCCTGCTAGAATGTGTAACAAATACTTTCTACCAGGCTGTCATTTATGTGTTTATGTTTGGTTTATTTAAGGTACCTTTCACAGTAGTTACAGGTTTGTTTGTGTTAAACTTCTAGGTGGTCCAATTTGCCTAATTTTTCTCTTTTGGCTTCTGAGTTTGATGCCAGACTTAGGAAGCCCTTCCCTACCCGGAAAGAGAGACAAAGAGAGGACATGCCCTCTACCTGCCCTTGGTATAGACAGCTGATAGACAGGCTTACATATCGTCTTACATACATACAGTTTTACATTGTCTTTTAATTTGTATTTTATTTAGGGCACAAATCTTGGCTGCCTCTGGAATTTGTTATTGTACGTGGCATGAGATGGGTACCTGATTTTATCCTCTTGCATATGGATAGCAATTCATGCCCTGGCTCAAAGTGTCTTTGACCTCCCAGTGGCTCACCTGAAGGACTAAGAATCCCTGGATTCGGGTCAGTCTAGCCAAAGAAGAAAAGCAGCCTGGTAAGGGAGCAGTCTTCCCTCCCCTCACGCTGCGCTCCTTTACCATGGATGGTCAGTCGTATCTGGTGACAGCAAGTCAGTTAGGCAGTTCTACTCAGAGATCGGGACAAGGTGAGCAGGCTGCTGAGGGGCCGTGAGCACGACATCACTCGAATACAGCACTACAGGAAAGGTCAGGGCCTGAGCTATAGCCACCCTGGGACCCCAGTAACTCACATGCCCAGAGAAACCATTTTCCTGGAAGATGCATTGCAGGCAACCTGGAGACCCAGGTGACCCTTTTCTCATCTGGTCCCAGGTTTCTGTGGATTTACACAGGCTGGCTTCCCACCATAGAAGGAAATCTAATTACTGGTGGAATAACTTACAGGTAAGGGGACCTCCAGTGTGCACCCAACCTAGCTGTAAATCCTCCAAGCCAGATCCCAAGGAAAGTGAACTGGTGCTCAGACCAGGATGCCCTGAGCTTGGCAGGCAGGCATCCTTCCTTGCCCTGGCCCAGACGGGACAGCAGGGGTCTTCGAGGGACCCTGGACATTCAGGGCCCATAAGATGGAAAGAACATCAGACCAGGCATCAGACTGCCTGGGGCTTCATTCTACTACCAGCCACCCGTGTGACGTTGGCCTCTTGCTTAACATCTTTCCTCAGTTTCCCTCTCCAAAAACGTTGGTTAACTTACACCGAGCCCCATCCCAGGGACCATGCTACACTATGTATTTTAAATACAAATCTCCCATTTTCACAACAACGCTGAAAAACGAGTATTCCCATTTTACATTTGTTGAGACAAGATCAAAGAGCTTACGGAAATTCGTTCAGTGACCCTGCCAGAAAGCGACTGAGCTAAAATTCAGATGTCCGGCCATGCCCAAACCCTGTGCGTCTTTCCCAGCATCTGGGTTTCCAGTACGGTGTGCAGAGCCATAGGGTGTGTGTGGAGGAAGCTCTTCGGGGCTTCCTGCCTGAGGCCACTGGGGATGTTCCCAGGGCTTTTCTCCCCTTTGGCCTTGGTCCTGGTGACACACACACGGAGACCGTGGTGGCCGGTCGGCACAGCTGCCTGGCCCTCTGCTGGCAAATGCTTGGGCCGCGCCAGAAGCTGCCCCAACAGCGGCGTGTGAACGAGGAAGGGGGCGGGCCTACCAAATATTGCCAGGGTCAGGGCGAGGGAAATGGGGCCCATACACCATGTCTACATACAAAAACGTTATCACATGTGATGTCCTGTGTTTCTAGCTTGACAAAAATGTCTTCATGACAACAAAATATGGAAAATTTTAATAAAGTCGTGGCTTTTTTACGACCGAAGGTGAAGGGCCGGAAGTAAGATGTCTTCCGGAAGTGATATCACTGGAAATGAGAACAACAGAAACCGGCCGTGAGATCACCGGATGTGAGATCAGCCGGAAAGTGTCATCATTGTGGGCGGTTCACAGGATGTGAGCCCGTGTATGTAAGCTGTGCTGTGAAATATATTTGCGTCACTTATCCGCCATCAGCAGTCAGTGAACCTCCTGTTGTGCCCGCTTTGGTTTCTGTGTCTTTCTTGCTGTATCTCTGTGTTCTTCCCAATCTTTTCATACATTCCTCTCAGGTTCAGCTGGTTTGCGGAGCTGGCCTCCACAACTGAAAGTCTTCCATCAAAGACAACTGAATTAGTAATTATTATACGGGTCTGAGTATTCCATTATTGGGCTGGTGATAGTTGCATGAGAATTAAAATACGATAGCTATAACTCATGTGTTATTTCATTAAACTTTTTGCCTTCCTCAGCAAAATCTCCATGTATGTTTATCTTCACAAAATTTTTTTCTATTGACAATAATCATCTAATGATAAAAAAAATAAAGTGTAATTGTATTTAAAGGGAATAGCCCATAAATGTACTTTCAGTTTTATAATACCTTAAAATATATATAGTCATTGGAAAAATTAAAAGTATATTTCAATATGAGCTTAGCAAATGTTATTTTCTCCTCTAAAATATTAAAAATTACTACAAAAATTAAAAGGCAAAATATAAATCATAATGAATACAAAATATTTTAATCAAAGGTACTTAAAGCTGAAAGCTTTAAATATAACTTCTTTAAAAATGTAGATACTAAATACTTTTATAAAAATAAAACAACTTGCAATTCTATGATTCAGTGTCCATCCAGCTGCCAATATAAAGAATCCATGTCTTCACACATGTTGTGTCTTAAGCTGTATACAAACTTAAGAGTAATATGAATTGTTTACTATTGTAAAATATGCTTCCCCATCCACAGGCAAGCCTTGTGAATACTGTTATGCTTATCTTCAGAACCAGGAATTGGAACATGAAAAGTAGCAAGACAATGAATGTTTGGCACTGCTGAGAAATAATGATCTGTTATACAAGAATCTATTGCATTCAAGCTGAGAGGAAGGATTTGACAAGTTAATTTCATCTGCCTTTTCTCTTACCCAAGAACATCCACGGCTCGGATCTTCCCTGTTCTCTGAAGTGGTGTCTGCCTCTGACATGGTTGGAATGCACAGCACACACCCTTCATGGCATTCGATGTAGTGTTCCAGGACGTAAGACAAGAGATGTGCCGAAGGGTTTCCCTGGGGCCTCATGGCAATTGCGATGAGAGCTGCTCGGTGGGGTTACAGATTGTGCTGGGCCAGCCCTGAGCTCCAGATGCCAAGTATTGGAGGCGTGTGTGTGTGTGTGTGTGTGTGTGTGTGTGTGTGTGTGTGTGTGTGTGTGTGTGAGAGAGAGAGATAGGGCCCCACCCAAGGTGCAAACCGCAGAGCAGAGGCTCCTCTATCCAGAGGCTCAGGGTGATGCAGAAGGTCTGGAGGAGCTGAGACCCTGGAGGCCATCCCAGGAGGATATAGTCATACTGTCTACTATATGGTCATGATTTATTACAGCAAAAGGATACAAAGCAGAGTCCTCAAAGAGAAAGTCACATAGGGCAAAGTCCAGAAGAAGCCAAGCACCTGCTTCCCAGAGTCCTCGTCCAGAGGAGTCACACAGGAAGGACATGCTCAGTTCCCCCAGCAATGACTGTGACAACAGGTGTGAAATATTATCAACCAGCGAAGCTATTAGAGACTCTACGCACATGGTTTTTATTGGATGAGGGGATCCTGGTCATGTAGGCACCTTCTACCCGCCCCATACCAAAATTCCAGACTCCCAGGGGGAAAGCAGGTGTTCAGCACACAACATATTGTTTGGATGGTCTGGGCACAGTGAGCCACTCTTACCAGAGAACAGTGGGAATCTTCCCAAAAGCCAAGTTTGAGGATGCCAGCCAAGGGCCAAGCTTGCAAGGAGGTCTTTCTAAGGAGACCAGTCTTGGTCGTATGATAACTCTTTTCTGTATTGGAAGTAACTGGGGTGTGAGAAGTAGAGAAAGGGGAGTCCTTTTCCTTATTCCACCCACCTTTCAATTCCATTTAAGGTGAAAACTGGGACCAGCCAGAACAGGAGTTGGTGACCAGTCTCCTGCCTCAGGCAGATTAATCCATGTGGTCACGTGCAGTCTGAACACATACACCATAACTCAATACCCAGTCTCCTAGAATATATTATGAGTATGACAGCATTTTTATAAAGCTCATATTCAAGCAAGCCTAAACAATATGCTGTTCAGGAATGTCATAGGTGGTTAAAATATTTTTAAATACAAAGGAATTCAGGACAATTTTTATCTGAGTAGAGGAGGAGAGGGAGGGAGGGACTGGATTCAGGCACCCACAGTTTGTAGTAATGTTTGCAAGATGGGGGTGGGCTTACAGGTTCATTTTTAAACTATATTTACATAGTTATTTGTATTATATATACATTATCATAACTTCACATAAATTATGAATACACTTATTATTTTACATGTACTTTTATTTTACATGCACTTTACATATACAATTTTAATTGTTTAACATTTACTATCTGGGCAGCAGTAAGGTACACTTGCTGACGATGGACACATGGAAGATGGGATTCTCCGTGCTGGTTACCCTCAAAACTAAAAAATGTTATAATTTAATTGACATGGAAACCCGTGGTCATCTTATCCCAATTGGCATCAAGCTTAATATTACTTTATTATTGGCTGGTCCTAAACCATTCTGTTTTTCTCACTGAGGATCTCATTTTTATGCATCCGTTTGATTTTGTGAATAAGTTCAATTTTTGTTATTGTTTATTTCCATTTTTAGGTGAATAACATTGTTTATTTTTACCATTATATTCTATTCATGGTAAGTTATTGTAGGGAAGTAAACAGTTTTCCTTCTTCCCCGGTCTGATAATTAAACTGACATTAAGACAGGTGAACAGAAGAAAAATACATTTAATTTCATGTGTGCAGGAGCCCCACAGAGGCACGAGGGCTCCCCACAAGTTAGGTAGTGGGGGCTTATGCGTCATCCTGAGCAATGGGGAAGGTGGTAGGGCTCCAGGCTTCAAAGAGGAGGAAGACCGCTCACAGGAAGATGGGGAGAGAATAGCTCTCTCTCTGAATCTAAATTCTTGTAGGCAGTTGAGGAGGTAAACAGGTCTCCCCAAGATTGTCGAGCCTTGATTGTTTTCAGCCTTGAAATGACCCATATGCCAAATGGGCACATGCTGGAGTGGCCGGCCCTGAACCCC
This sequence comes from Smutsia gigantea, assembly GCA_032199065.1. Classification (NCBI taxonomy): domain Eukaryota; kingdom Metazoa; phylum Chordata; class Mammalia; order Pholidota; family Manidae; genus Smutsia; species Smutsia gigantea. Next base: position 46,868 of record JAVSCE010010275.1, read on the forward strand.
ATCACGAGGCTGGTTTTCTGTTTATGGTACAGATGTTATGTTGGAATTACACTGTCTTTTATGCTTCCTAGACAGTAAGCTACAGCCAAGCCCAAGACTTCCAAAGGCTGTGCACAGACCCATGGGCTGCATATAAACCTGTGGGCCTACATGTGTTTTCCTAAGTCAGGGACACTGCTATTAATTTTAAAATAATAAACCAAAAGCATAAGGCAGCATGGAATAGGGTCTGTCCCACTTCTGTGCTGTGTGTCAGGACTTGCAGAGGAAGGCCCTACTGAGAGCATCCATCCTGTGTCTGCGGAAAGACAGCACCGTTTTCCCACGTCTGAACTGACTGTGCGGGACTGTCAGAGGTGGTGGGTGTGGAAGGGCCACACTAGGACACCACCAAGGGGCAAAGTCCCAGTGAAATGTGACCCAGGAGGGGATGCAGACTGCAGTCTTCTAATGATAGAAGATTGTTATTGTCTCCCTCGCCAGCACCACCCCCAAAGCCAATAGGCTGAAGAACTGGGTGATGGGAAGCATTAAATAAACAATAAGGTATGACACTGCTGGGGACCAGGCAGTGGGGGGGGGCAGGTGCCCATTGTAGCTACACCCAAGTCACGCAGACCCACGGAGATGACCACCAGGAACACCAGAATCTGGACACTGAGTTCTGAGGCAGAATGTATTATTAGAGCCAGCTTGGTATCCGAGCAGATTATAAATGTATTTAGGAAGAATGGAAAAGGGAAGCGATAAGAGGCTGGTTCATTGATTTAACAAACCCTCACGAATCCTGTCCAGACATCCCATCTAGCACTAAGCACAGGTGTAAATGAGTGAGCTTAACCTTCAAGGAGCTTACCTAAATGGAGGGGGACAGGCGTATAACAGTTAGCAATGTTGTACCATGTGACGGCTGGACTCTGTAACCTTGGCAACAATACTATGCTCCGGGATGGAAGGCCCCAGGCACAGGGTAGTTCACGCTGCAGGAGGGAAGGCTCTGGGAAGGTCCATTAGTCTTAATGACTCTTATTGCCTAGAACAGAGCCCAGCACAGAGCAGATGCTCAACAGACATTTGTTGAAGTGTTGAATGGACAATAATGATAGGATGAATAATGGTCTCCAAAGACATCCACCCATGCCTAATCCCCGGAATCTGTGAATGTCAAAAGTGACTTTGCAGATGTAATGAAGTTCAGCATTTTGACATGGGGAGATTATCCTGAATTGTCCAGATGTGCCCTAACGTGCAATCACAAGTGTCCTTATAAAAGGGGGACCTGACAGGCAGACAGAACAGGAGAAGCAATGTGACCACAGAGGCAGAGGAATGACGTGGCTGCAAGCCAAGGAATGTCAGCAGGCAGCAGCAGCTGGAAGGGACAAGGGAACAGATCCTTCCCTGGAGCCTCCTGACACCTTGATTTGGGTCCATAAGACTCAGTTCAGATTTCTGGCCTCCAGAACTATAAAAGGACAAGTTTCTGCTCTTTTAAGCCACCAAGTTTGTGGTTATTTGTTACAGCAGCTGCAGGTAACTAATACAGCCACCAGTCTAAGGAGAAATTACAGGGCACTAGGAAAGCTGTCTGGGCCATGCCAAATACTCCGGAGAGAGAGGGTCTTGGAGCTGAGGCATCCTAGGACACAGACCGCTTGAAAAAGATGAGTCTAGCTTGGCTGTGCAGGACAGATTGAAGACAGACCAGAGGCAGGGAACTCTGCCAAGAGGTTCCTGAGGCAGCTCGGACATGCAAAGGGGATGAGAGCCAGACCTCGGGGATTAGCAGTGGGAACGAGAGAAGGGGCTGGTACAAAAGGCATTTCAAAGGCAAAATTGATGAAGCTTAGTGAAAGATTGAATATAGCAGATGACGGAGAAATTTCTTCCAGCTGTTAGAGCTGAGACCAGCAGAGAGGGAGAAATTGGAGTAAAGCAGAGACATTTCTAAATGTTTCTAACCATAGCCAGTTAGTCTTGAAACTATCCCAGTGCCATGATTTGAGCGGCTCTGAGAGTCAAAGGAACAGCTAATGGGTCACCACTTTCCATGGCTGGCCACCGGTGGCTGACGGAAAGTGCTGTTGCCAGCGAATCCTTCTTATAAAGTATGGAAGCATTCATTCCAGCTGCCTCCTGATCTCCCCCCACCCTCATGCCTCCCAAAGCCTAGATTTTCAGAGTGGGGATGGGTAGGAGGATGCGGTGGGAGATAAGAAGGAAAGGGGAGAAGTGGGGCTGGAAGGAAGAAGGGGAGGAGAAAACAAGAGCAGAGGCAAGCCCACCATGGACACTCCAGGGGCACCGACCGGGGTCCAAAAGAGCCCAGGAGTACAAGATTGAAGCCCCCCAGCTCCGTCAGCAGGGCTCCGTTTCTTGCTGCTGCTAATTCCATCCCTGCGGACACCAGGGGTAAACAACCTTCTCACCAGAAATGCAAGTGAATTCGTACCTGTTGGGGAGACTGCACGGCATGGAAAAGTCAGTGGACCGAGCAGGACTTGCAAGACTTGGACTTGAGAACATCTGATTGAAAATGTATTCTCAAGCCTAGAACCAGCCAGAGTGGGGTGCAGGCCTCAGAAACGACAGTAGGCAACCCAACAGGCACATCTCAGGAGAACGTGAACGATAGCAGAGCTCTGCCCCGGCGCGCAGTCCCCAGGCCCACCCTGTGGCTGCCCAGCCCTGGCAACTAGGTGTGCCAAGCAATTCTCCATTTGAGAAGGCCACAGCTCGGAAACCCCTGTTTGAACGAAAGCCACTGTATGTGGCTTTGCACAGCTCATTGTTCACCTTGGCTTGGGGGATGGGGAGACAGAAAAAATGAGAAAGAGAGATTCCTGCATTTCCTTTCTATATATTAAGCATCTCCTGTGTTTCAGGCACCTGATAGATGCTTAGAATACTCAGTGAATAAGACAGGCCCAGACACTGTCCCCATGATGTGTATAAATAGTACCAAAAACAACCTTTGACAAAAGCCCAAGCGTAAACTGGAATCGGAACCAAATCTCCATATTTTCCAAAAGGATTGAACAGGGGAACATCCAAATGTTCTCTGGACCAAACCAAAATTTTGTTCTATCTGAGGCTCTCTTGTCTTTGGGGCCTCAGACAACCTGCTGAACAGAAATTCGCATGGCCTGTCTCTTCAAAGTCCCCAGAGGAATGTGCTGTGCTTACTGAGACATCAATGGAATCGGACCACTTCCCAGCACTGTTACCTTTTTGGTTGCCCAAGCCCTTTCATGTGTTCATTGGCTCATTTGGCCATGACTGACTGAGTGCCAGTAGGTGCTGGGAGTGGGCAAAGGGGGCTGGCCATTCAGCAGGGGCACCCCCCAATCAGCTCTTCCTCCTGGTCTCTCTCGGCCGTGGGCAGGGCAGCAATGACAGCCCTGATCAGAAAGCTGAGGATCAGCCATGGAAAGAACTGGCCCCCAAGTCCAGAGCTGGCAAGTGGCAGAGCTTGAATTAAAGCCCAAGGCCCCTAGATCCTTTTCTCACACCTTTCCCTGCCCCTCTGCCCAGCTCAGTCCCTGAGAACCTTCCACGTGCAGGGCCATGGCCCGGCCTTTGGCATTCACCCAGTGCATTCACTCCCGTCACCTCACCTGAGTTCCTTGCAATGCCATATGGATTTTCACCACCATTTTACAGACAAGAAATGTTAGAATTTGTCCCAAGATACACAGCTGGTAGGTTGCCACACTGAGGCATGAGCCCAGATCTCGTGCCTTCGATGTCTTCTTTCCTCTTAATACTGTACTGCTTCTCTTTGTTCCTGTTATTGCCCCCCACCCACCCAAACATCACACACACACCCCAACCAAAAAAAAATGATAATTAAGCTAAATTAAAAACAGAAATGTCTTTTCTCCTCTCCAGAATCTGGCAGCCGGCAGCAGCAAAGCCTCCTGAGAACACTTAGTGATTTCCAGGGGAAATCTGACCATCGCTAATGTCCAAAGATACTGCAGTATTTTCAGTTAGGGAGCAGAGTGCCCTGGCTTCAGAGGCGAGGTGACAGTGGCGGTGAGAGCGCCCCGGGAGAGGGGGCCTGGACTCGCTCAGAGACCCCTATGCCTGGCTAATAGGTCAATAGCCTCTTAAATGGAACGTTATGTGTCTGGGATTTTACTGTCAGACTCATCCTTTTTGAGTAGGGTTTAGGATTTTTTTTTTTAATCTAAAGTTGATTGCCTCTCTCATTATCAAAGCCACCATCCATCTGTTTCCACTTTCTCAAGGGCTACAGCGGGGAGCAGAGCTGGCGATGTGTTTTTACTTGAGGTTTTAGGAATCCCCTCCTCCCGCCTTGTTGAGGGCTGCTCAAGTCTTCATGCTGTCCCTGCAATATGATCTTCCAGTAGTGGGTGGCCTGGCTGCGCCATTTGAAACTAATTTACAGCTTCATCTGAGACTATCGTCACTTTAAATTCATTAACCAAAAAGCACCACAAATTATATGATGGGGTAGGAGGCTAGGAATGAAATAAGGGACAGTTTTAAGCAGTAGGAAAGGACACCTCAAGCTTTGCTGGATACTGCCCTTGGATACAAAGGGCACTCTTTTTCTTCCCACCTACATTTTGAAACTAAGAAACACGCAAACCCCATAAAAAATTCAGTATGTTGTTTTCTGAAAGGTTTCTTTGGGAAGATAAGAGCCCTATGTTGGCTTCCACGGAGCCAAGCCAAAGCTGTTACCAGGAAAAAGGGTGGGTAGACCCGGCATCGGCTCATGGGAACTGCTGCAGCCCACAGATGCTACGGATGAATGCTAGGCATGGCATGAGGAGGGGTGCAGGGCAGGGAGGGGACAGTCACCTCACCCCCACTAGGAAGCAGTTTCTTCCCAGACTGCAGAGGATCATGTGTGCCTCTCACAGGCGAGAAGTATGTATTAACCATTTATTAGGTGGCAAGCACTGGCGGGGAAGGAAGAGCAGACTTCATCAAAAAGACAACCCACATCTGTCCCACACTTGGCAGCCTCATACATTCTCACTTAATCCTTGACAACGCTGTGAAATATGCAGCATTATCAGTCCCTTTATGAGGGAAAGAACCAAGGCTTAGGGAGGTCAAAAGACTTGCGCCTCACCGCACAGCTATGAAGCGACAGAGCAAGAATCCAAACCAAGGTCTGTTATTAAAACCTATAAACTGGGGATCGTAAACACAAAAGCAAGGACAGAAGCGGCAGTTAGTCTTTGGGTGCCTCCACACAAAGAGGACAGGGCACCTTATATTTCTGCAGCAAAGTGTTCTAGCCTCTACTCTCTTGAGACTCGAGCTAGTGATGTGGCCAAAAGAGGTAGAGCTCTTTGACCAGCTCTGGGGAGTCCTATGACCTCAGCACAGAATAAATCTATTGGTGACAAAACCATGCACATCATCTCTGGGCTCAACTTGACTTTCTAAAGCTGAAACACACAGTGTTTGGGCAGCAACAGATTATAATCTACCTGCTCTTACATGCCAGCAAGTATCTGAAAGTAATTTGAGAGCCTTTAACCAGTGCTTGCAAAATGTCTGGCTCATACCACATACTCAAAAAACACTGGCTATGATTGTTATTCCCCAAATCCTCTCTCTCCCACTTCCAACTCAGAGTTGGAAGAGACCTTGGATACAAACGTTGCCCCTTGATCCAACCAAAAACATGGATACCTGTTATAGAATGATGTAATCTATAGTAGCTGCTTGCATATCTCAGTGACAGCATGCTCACTACCTCCAGAGACAGCCTCCTGTTATTTGAGGATTCTGTTTACAGAAAGTTCCTCTTCATCTTGATGTTGAGATGAAATTCCACTAACTGCCATTTCTACTGATGGGTTCTTGATTCTGACTAGAGCCTCCCAGATTACCTTTAAATCCTTTCCTCAAATTTCAATAGGCACAGGGGATGTATGTAGGCACAGATCTGTTTCTACAGACCTAAGACAGAGCCCAAGGTTCTGCATTTCTCGCAGGCCCTCACATGATGCCAACACAGCTGGTCCAAGTAACACACTTTGAGGACTGAAGTTCTAGATCAGGAGTAGGGTCAGATCCAGCCTGCCACCTGTTTCTGTAAACAACATGTTATTGGAATACATCCATGCCATCTGTTTACATGTTGTTTATGGCTGCCTTCGTGCTACAGTGGAGCCGAGTAGTTGTGACAGAAACCAGAAGTCTACAATGCCTAAAATAGTCGGCCCTTTCCATAAAGAGCTTGCTGAACCCTGCTCCAGATGACTGCCCTTCATATTCTGAAGAGCGCTGCCCTGCCCCACACCCAGGTCCTCTGAGCCATCTCATCTCAGGTGTCACCACCTTTCCCGTCAGGCTGAGTCTCAAGTCCCCTCAGCATCCCAGCGTCTGACCTGGAACACGGGAAGGTTTGCCAGAAGCCCTCTTAAAGGAGGGGTATCTCCCCCAGATACTCAGCCACAGGAATAGATGGATACTATTCATTCCTTATCCCGAGGTTTTATTCTCTGTGTAGGAGGGTCGGCCCTTGAGCCTTCTGCCCTGAGCCTCTGTCTAGGCATCCTTATGTCCTCCCCTCCCACTCCATCTCCTCCCACACTCCCCACTGCCCACAGACTCTCCTTGGGCTTTCTGCTTCATAACTGATACCAACTGCTGCAGAACGCCAATTGCCGCACGCATTAGGATTCTGCTCCCAGGACACTGTGGAACATGCCACCCCTACCTGAGCTGCGAGGGGCAGCTCTGCTCAGCTCTACCCTGTGAGCGCGCATCTCTCAGAGATGGCATCCCAGAGCCAGGGGACAGAGACCCAGGCCTGGGAGTTGCCAGGGGCCTGTTTACGATCCTAAGACCACTCCTTCCGTGGTCTTAAGGTCCTAAGACGTCAAGGCCCTTGCTCACCGGAGCACATCTCCAGTGACTGGGATGGCTCAGAGCGCTCTCCTTCAGCTCAATAAGAAAGCCTTAAAGACTTGCCTCTTCTCTGAGGCAAAGCAAGAACCTCCTAAGTGGGGTCATGCAGGACTGAAGGAAGTTCCTGATATACCTCAGACGGCTTTTAAAAAAAGTCTTTCCTTCTCTCAGCGTTGTCCAGCTGAACTTTCTGTGATGCTGTAAGTACAGCTGTGCAGGCCAGTACGGTAGCCCTTAGCCACATGTAGCTACTGAGCATTTGAAATGTGGCTGCTGTAACTCAGGAGCTATATTTTTTATTTTAGTTAATTTAAATACCCACACATGGCTAGCGGCTACTGTATTGGCCAGTATAAGGTCTAGCTCATGCATGAAATTCATGGACCGGATTCATTAGAATTTGATCCTTTCCAATTTTGGGGGAGCTAGTCGAACATTTCCTCAGGGAGAATTCACATTTGGGGTTATTCTAAGTCGCTGGTTCCTCAGTACGAATCCAGGCACTGAGAACAGGGATGGATTTGGGGAGGCCAGAATAGGCAAGAGCAGGCCAGGTATAGATTAAAAGAAAAACAGAAAACAAAAACAAAAAAACATCAATTTTGTCAACCTGGGACACAGCTAGAACCTTGGGGACCAATCAGGGTGGAAGACGGTCCTACCAGTTTTCTACCGGCAAATCAGACATTTGGTACATGGAAGGAAGGGAGGAAGAAGAGATGGCAGAAAGAGAACGATTCATCCTTGCCCTGACCTTGGAATTTACAAACTAGCTTAAAAAACAAAATCATGGCTGGTCCTGACCTCTCAGGCCGCCTGGTCCCTCTTCGAGAGTGTACTTCAGCCTTGCTAAATAAAACTGCCTTCTAGCCCTCTCCAACAAAACAAAAAAATCGCAACAGCTGAAACAACTGAGAACAATGAGGTGCTGAATTATGGCAATGTTCCTGTATGCAACAGAAATTCCAGGAGTGGGGAGATAGGTGGGGGCTGGAGAAATCCTGGAGGAAGTGAGAGTCAGCGTGGGCCAATGGGCAGATTTAGTTTGGGCTGAAGGAATAGCAAAGGCGCGTGAGGCAAGAGGACGGCTTGAGCAGACGTGCAAAGGCAGGTGCGAGGCTCAGCGTTGGCTGGCCCCACGCCCCGATGAGGTGCCTGGCCAGCCGGAAAGGGGGAACTGAGGTGGGATGGCCACGGGGGATCCAGGCATAAGGACCTGGACAGCTCAAAGGCAGGAGTGTGGGCTTCAGGAGTTTTCTTGCTGTCTGAGAAAGGATGAGAAGAGATGCAGAGGCTGCCTGAAAAGCCACAGAAGCAATGCCAAGGGTCCCAAGTCAGGAGAAGCCAGTGGCTGGGCACGGCAGGCATGAGTACCATTCACGTGGGACACCAGCTCCTCTAACAGGCAAATGGCCTGGCCGGAACTTTCTCAGAGCTGCTCTGTGGCTGAAACACGTCCCTGTCCCTTCCCTGCTTCCTTTCTCTGGTGGAAGACCCCTGCCTGCTCCCTGCCGGTATCCTTTTCAGATGTCCCCCGCTCTCCCCACCGATAAATCTTTTGCACATCTAATTCTAACATACGGTCTGCTTTTTGTAGGACCTGAAATAACATAGTAAGGGAGAGAGAATTCCATTCTTTCCTCGGAGGTTATATGCTCCCCGAAGCTGAGACATCTCCCTAACCAGAACCCCGACAAGGTCTCTGGAGTGTGGGAAGTACTCAGGACACGTTTACAGCATGAATATGCATAGGCCCCAGGGAAGGGGTCCGGCCCCCAGGAGCAGGGTGCTGGGAAAGGCAGGATCCAGATCAGGGTGGGGCCCATCCCATTCTAACCCGCCTTCTGGTAGTGACCCCCAGAGTTCTGAGTAGTGTGAATGGTCCTACGGCAGAGGCCCCTGGAGAGACTGAGCCAAATGTGCTCACCCCTGACACACACCTGCTGCACTTTTCTCAAATATGGTCACCAAATGTTTCACACTTTTGAACCTGAAGTGATAACAGAACTGTGAGGAATGGAGAGGAAGAGAGGGAAACCACAGAGGGGCCAAGCCCCTGGTGATGGTTTCCAGGGTTGGGGAAAGAACAGGGGAGGAGAGAGAGGGCCTCTGTCACGCCAGGCCCTGCCCAGCACAGGCTGCGTCAGAGAGTCAAGGCCATCCAAGGGCACCCTTCCACAGCCCCCACTTGCTCACGGGGCTCAGCCACTCTGCTGGTTAAACCTGGGCACCTCAGCCCCAGCGCCAGTGCCACGGGGGACTGACACACCTTTGTTGGAGCGAAGCTGCCCCGTGAGTGTCTAGGGCGACGAACAGCCTCCCTGGTCTCCCCCTACCAGAGGCCAGTAGCGCCCCCACCCCCAGGCGTGACAGCCAAACACATCTCCAGATATTGTCAAACGTCCCTTAAAGATAGAAATTACCCAGGTTGAGGACTAATTTAAATCATCAGCAGAAACCCCATTTGGGACAGAAGGAAATTAATTCAAGTCCCATGGACTGTTCCTGTCCCCATCGATCTCCTACAGTGAGCGCTGTTTCCGGTCTTCTCAGTTCTCCGCTGACCTGGACCTCCCAAGAAGGCTCTTTCTTGACCTGGTCCTGGGACCCCGAGGACCCTCTCTGCCCCCAACACCAGGACCTTCTCTGTATGTCCAGCCCCATCTGATCAAATCCTGTTGTCCAGGCAGCCCAGGCAAGCCCAGCAGACAACCGCAATGATGCTGCCTGGCCAGAGAGGGTTCAGATTGTCTTACTTACGTAGGCCGGTGGTTTGTGGTGTGGATCACTACCGTAGCTCTGCTTCCCCTCACTGCATTTAAAGGGAACTAATCCAAGCAGGGATTACATTTGCTGCCCACTGCTGACCATCTCCGGATTTATTTATTCATTCAACTAATAGCTATTGAGTCCCTCCTAGATGGCAGGCACTGTGTTAGGAGCTAGGGATATTATCATGAATCAGACAGACACAGCCCTGCCCTTCCCCGCCAGGGGAGGTGCTGGCTCTCTGACTGCCGGGGTTGAATCCTGGCTCCACTATTGACCAGCCGCATGACTGCGGCAGTCCCGGCCTCTCCAAGGCTCAATTCCTCCTCTGGAAGGCAGAGATAATGATGGTTCCCACCCCAAAAGGAGCTGAGAATTAGATGGTTGGAAGGTGTAAAAATAATATGCTTAGCACAGTGCCTGGCATATGTTAAGGTAAGAAAGAGCTTACCCTGTTGTGCAGATTGTCACTGTTATGATTCAAGACACTATATTCACATTATTGTCTGGTAGGCAAGACAGACGAATTTAATATGTGATTATATAAAGCATGGTAAGTGACCTGAGAGGCAGATGCACAGGATTCATTTGGGTGAAGGGATGGGATGGTAAGGTTCAAGGACACTTCTGCCAGGAAGAAGTGCTGCCTATAAAGACCTGAAGCTTAAGTAGAAATTAGCCAGAAAAAAAACGAGGTAGCGGGGAGCGTTGCAAGCAGAGGGAAAAGCATATGTTAAGGCTCAAAGGACAGAGCATAGGGGTGGGAGACCTGACAGTGTTTTGCGGCTGAAGCAGGGATGCTGGAGAGGTAGGCGGGGGCCACACCAATCAGTCCTGGAACCTGTATCGAGGCATTCAGCTTGACCCTAGAGCAATGGGAAGCCATAGAGGGTCTCGGTAAAGGATTTCAGTGATCAGATTTGATTTAGAAAGCTCAGTCTGGCTGGAGAGAGGAGAAGTGTTTGGAGGAGCAAAGCTGAATGCTGCTGCAGCTCCCAGTGGGAGGCCACAGAGGTCTTGACTAAGGAATAACTGCAAGAACAGGAAGAGGTGGACAGGCTCCAAGGCCTCAGAGCAACAGACGTTGTCATTTGTACAGCTCCAAGCACATGGCAGATGACCCATAAATATCTGAAGAACAAGTGAATGGGGTATAACATCAGGTCTTTGGGGGGATCATTTAGAGCCTCGGAAGGGCCTCCAGAAAATTCCTGTAACGTCCAGCCAGGGTCAGCATCAGGAAGCTAGTTAGAAACAAAACAGAAAATGCCTTCTTCCCTACAGAGTCCTCACCCATTGGCAGCCAGGGCAGAGACAGAGACAGAGAGGGAATGAGTGTTGGGCCAATCAGAGAACAACGAAACGTGCTCGGGCTTGAGGGGCTGCCATCTATGGAGAGGCTAAAGAAATTAGGTCCAGAGTCTGGAAAGCCATGAGCTGAGAGGAACCACATCAAAGGCTCTCCAGTCATGCTGCAGGCACCTAGGGCCGGCTGATGACAAATGAGCTCATGTGGGTAAGGCGCCTGCTATGTAGGATGTTCTGCATGTGTCTGGGGTTTCCAAGATGGATGGAGCACAAGAGAGCTCCCCAGGGCACAGGACACCAACTGGGAGCTTAAAACAGGTAGTCTGGGGCAACTACCAGAAAGAGCAAACTTTTTTAAATATAAATTTTTAATTAGACAACTAATTCTCATAAAAAATTAAAGCATTGCAGATAAGGTTGAAATCCCTCTGCACCAACATCAGTTCTAATCCCTCCCTCCCCTCTCCCCAGGGCAACCACTCCTCAGGTTCCCCAGTAAGCTTCCCAGCCTTTTTCTATTTCTTTCTTTCTGCATAGAATGTGTCTGAAGTGCACAGTGTTGTTTTGTGGGGAGTTTGCTCGCTTATTGTTCTGGCTGTGACCAGCTGCGTCCTACATCTACAGTTTGCTTTTCTCATTCACAACATGGCTGGAGATCTGCCCATGTGTGTCCACAGGGACCTGCCTCACCTTTCCTATCTGTAGTACAGTATACATGATTTTTATCATACATAATATACATAAAAGCATGGTACATTTGGTTAATCCCCCCTAATGGACACATTATGCAATGAGTAGAAAATCCCAAATACCTTACCCCTTTAAGGACAGTATGAGCCGAAAACATAGAAGTGTCTTCAAGAAGCTCAGGATAAGGTCCAGAACAGTAGAGTCAGAAGGGGTCTTGAAACATAGAAGGAACTGGGGCAAGTCTCCAACCTCAGCAGTAAGGACCACATTTGGGGAACAGTTCAAATGGAGGACTGAAAAGAGTTGCAGTGGGTGAGAAGCCAGGCAGGGAAATTGCTTCCAGCCTTGTTCATGCTTGGCTTAACCACACACAGCTGAAGTGGTAAGGAAGCGACTCAGCCTTCCCTTGGAGGTGGAATTCCAGTCCTACCCTGGGGCCCAACCTGACCTCTGAGTTCAAGCAGAGAGCTCACCTTCTAACACATTGGCAGGAGGGAGGATGGAGGTGAATAGGAGGAATCATTTTTGTAAACGTCTTCATCAGGCCACGGAGGACCTGCCTCCTCACCCATAAGCATGCATCCCACTCGCTTCTTGGAAAGAGAGGGGGCTTGTTTGGTGTGACTTTTGTATGGGGTTAGGATGACTGAGCCCAGACTAGATTCTATAAGACATGTCAGGTCAGAGAGCAAACCGACACAAGGCCAAGGCTGCCAGGGCTCCTGACTGGCCCTATCGAGGCTGGGCAAGTGGGTGCCACCCTCTCACCCCCGACAATGCCTGAAGCGCCATGCTGTAGCTCCACTGCTTGCTCAAGGAAGTGAGGAAGCTTCCTTCCTCCTCTTTTTCAAAACTAAGCTACCTTCCAACCCACTAGCCTGACAGTCACCTGGCGGCAGTACGTCACGCAACACCCAGCACTCCCACATGGATGAGCTGGTTACTGCAGGGCCAAGGCGAGACCCACAGAGAGAGACCCAAGGAGATGCCTTGTCTGGGCTGCCGTTCTGTCCCCAGGTCCTGGCTTTGATCCTTAAAGGAGCTTTCAGGCCGGTGACCGACCCTCTCAGGAGCACACTCTCTCCACTGCACAAGTGGGAGCCCAGCAATGTCCTGCCTTCCTCCTAAGGCTAGGGCCAGCTCATGAGCGCTGCGTGTGCTGTCGAATGGGCATGGTGCAGGGGCTCATAAGGTAACTCTATACTGAACCTCAGTTTTCTTATCTATAAAATGGAATGACAACAGCCCCTATCTTGTAGATTGTTGCAAAGATTCATATAGATTGTGCAGGAAGCACCCAAGAAGAAGGAGGTGCTATTAATCACAATTGAAATAATAATTATTTATAATGAAGATTATGAGCCTTAGAGTCTGAGTCTGTGATATGTCCCTAGTGTCTCAATGAGAGCTTAAGACTCCAGCAGACCGAAGCTTAGCTGACCCTCGCAAAGATTGCAGGCCCCTGACTCAGCTTTTCTGGTACAAGGTACACGCCTCCATCCCCCCCCGCCCGACCCGCCCATCCCCTCCCGCACCCCCCACTGCTAAGCCTCCATCCACCGATTTTGTCTCAGTCTTCCCAAAGTCTCCTGACCTTCTGTGACCCGGGTGCTAAGTGACCAAGCTCAGCCTCACTCAATTACGTCCACCCTGGTCCTCAGCACGTATGAGGCAGGGAGAGTGTGAGTGACAGGCTGGTCCCATCCCACGTGTCACACCTCGGGTTAGTGCCCAATCAATGGGGGTGCCGGTCCAAGGTGGCTCAGAGGTTTGCATTGAGGGTTCCAAAGAGACCTCAGGATGGTGGGCCAAGCAAAAGGGGAGAGTTTAGCCGCCTCTCCTTTGGTTGTTTTTAATTCTGTTGGTCGGGAGCCAGCACCCACTGCGCCAAATTCCCGGTGCCTTTCTGTGAAGCCTCATACCGGACAGGATGTCTGGACTTTGTGTTCCCCCCGCCCCCAACACCTGGCGTCAGAGCCTTTTCTACCTCTACTAGGCAGGAATCCCCAGAAAAACTCAGAAATGGCACCTCCTGCTGAAACAACGGGCCTCTGCCCAATAGTGTGGGGAGGAGGGTTGTGATCAAGGCACCCCCAGAATTTCAAAAGATCAGAGCTCAAAGGCCAAACCCCAGCCCCGTCCCTTCTTCTAACAGATGAGGAAGCTGAGTGGCAAGGCAGGCGACGCGCGCAAGTCACAAGCTCGCAAGGGACCGCGGGCCACTTGGCTCGCTCCCCCAAGCAAAATAAACACCTGGTTCCCTGAGTCATGCGTTTCAGCAAAACATGGTAATACACCGTTCACAACTGTTTCCTAAGTGATGGTCCGGGCGGCTGTGGCCTTTGAGAATCATCTGGGCCGACTCTGTGTGCAACTTGGGCTTGACGCGGGAGGTCTTGTCGGCGACTCGGGGCGGAGGGCGGCTGCGCCTGGCAGAGCCCCGGGGCCCCTGCCACAAGCCCGGGGCAGAGGGAAGGCGCCCCTGCAGGTCCTCGCGGGGTCTCCGAGCTCCCACGCCGCAGGCGCCGGGCTGGCTCTGCCCGCGGAGGCGCTCGGGCCGAGAAAGCACGCCCTCGCCGGTCCTCGCCGCCCTTTAAATTCTGGGCATTTCCTTTGAAGTCTGGTAGCCCTTTTACTCCGGCTCCCTTTTCTCTTAATTCGGCCCACAGCGCGGAAGGGAGCGCCCCACCCCCAGGCCCCGCGGCCCGCGCCGCGCCTTTGCTGGGTGCGCAGCGCCACCTGCGGACCGGACCCCAGGGCCCTGGCCGCCGATCCGGGTGGGGAGGACCCCGACAGCGGCAGGTCCAAGCAGCACAGGGCTACGCGTCGGGGAGTTCTGGGTTCCAGGCCAGCCTGGACGCGTTACAGCTGCGCTCCCTGTGGGCGCCACCCCATCCACCGAAGGAGGACCCCCCAGCCCCAGCCCCCGGTCTACTGAGCTGCCGTGAGGACCACACGCAATTGGGCTTAAGATCTTTGGCAGTGCCTTACCCCCGCTGCCATGCTCGCCACACCCCCTTCGATGCCCGGGTGGCCCCACAGCTCCCCCTCCAGAGCCGTCTCCGTCGGACTCCCGGCCCCTTCCCCCAAGCCTCACCCGGGCAGCCAAGGCTAGTTGCCGCCAGGCCTGCAAGGCTCCCTCCACAGTCCTGAAGGCCATCTCCCCAGGTCAGGACTCCTAAGGCGACAGTCGAACGACGCGACCGACAGAAAAGCAGTCTGTGAGCTGGATGACCGAGCGCAGATCTGGGAGTGTGGAAACGCGCTCCAGTCAGCCCAGGCACCAGTCCTGTGGTCCCGATGACTCCCTCGTCCCTCTCAGGGCGGTTTCCTCCACCGTAAGGACAGGATCTGTGTAAATCTGACACTCCTTAATTAAAGCGCTCTTTCCAAAATGAATACATAGTGAAAGGGGCTCATCTGGCAGCCTCCTCGCACTGCCTGCTCCATCCGGGCTGGATTAGTAAAGAGCGTCACCACCCACTCCTCCCCCAGAGTACAGACAGGGAGTGCGCGCCTGCAGAGACCACCCTTCTCTCCAGGCCTGCAGCCCTCACTCCACTCCTTCCTCCCTGCTGGTCCACCCATTGCTTGAGCAAAGCCCACCACCACCAAGCAGCTGCCAGAATGGCTGTCTGAACACCTTCTGACCAGGCCACTCCCCTGCCTAACATCAACCTCATGCTCTGTCCCTTCCCACTGTAGACATGGGAGTCCTATATACGATCCTGGTTGTGATTCCATGTACATATCCCTGCACTTCACCTCCAGGGACCCTCGGCCAAGGAGGCCCCCCTCCCTCACCACACCCACAGACTCACTACCAGGTGGCTAACTTGCTCTCTGGTGCCGCTCGTTCTCCCCAGCCTGGTCTTGCTTCTGTGCTTCAGAGCCCCCTGTGTTTACTTCTATCGCCTCCCCTAATCACATTATATTAAAACTGTAATTCAATTTTCTTGTTGTTGCAACTGGGTGTCTGTCTTCCCCTCTCAATTGTGAACTCCTCAAGGGCTGTCTTATTCATCTCCAAATAACCCAGATGGCCCCTGGGCTCTCCCAGCCCACTTAGCTCTGGCTTAGATAAGCTTCATGGAGAACATGGCAAATTGCCTACCCAATAGCCATTGTCCAAGTTTCCCTTAACGAGAGAAGCTGGACTTTGTTTAGGGAGGCGATATACCCAACTAAATACTCTACTTCCCAGATTCTCTTGCTGCTAAGTATGACCAGGTGACCCGCACCTGGCAGTCACTGGATGGGGCTTCTGGGAAAGCTTTTCAAAAGAGGACAGATTCATGCATCGGGACTTTTTCCCCCCCTTTTACCTTTCCTGGAACATGGGCAAAATGCCTACAGGAGGAGCACCCATCATGCAACCATGAGGACAGAAGGCACCCATTGAGTTAGAGCAGCGAGATAGAAGGAACCCGGGTCTCCTGTGACAACCTTAAGACACTGTACTAACCCCTTGTTTAAACCACTCTTTGAAGGTTTTCTCTCACTGTCAGTAAAATCCAGCCATTAACGGATACAAACACCACTTACTCACCCAGGAAAAGTTCAGTCTTCCCCTCCCCGATGTCTACCAATTCCCAATGGGCTCACATTCTCATGGTCACCACTGATATTAAGCTCCTACTCATTCTTCTTTCATCCTGGAGCCTGAAGTGACAAACCACCAGCCTTCCATTATCACAACTTCACAGTGGGAAGCAGGCTAGCCGAAAACATTTTACAGTACACACATAGACGTGCTACATGACACCATGTCACATTTATTCAGACTACGGAAGAAGTAAGCTTCATTCTTAGAAGACCTTCAGTCACTCCTCCTCCTGGGGGAATATATTCTGACCACATCTGTCCATGTTGTCCCCAGCCTCACACTCTCTTGCCTCCTCTCTCCTCTTTCTCTCCCCTCTGATCTCTATCCAGCCCTCAGATGAGCCAAAACCAAATTCTTCTCACGTTCTCACTTACAGCAACTTAACCATCACTTCTGTAGCTTGGACTTCAATGACCACCCTCTCCTTCAGTCCCAGCGGCTTACCAAGCTATTTTTCCAAAGCTATTATTCCTCTCTAAGAGGAATTCTGTTACTAGAGGTTAAGATCATTAATTTTTCACTATCACTACATTTATCTTTTCACTACGTTCCACACAATATAGGGGCTTCGTGAGGGTGGGTTGAACTGAATAGGCTAGAAGATAACCCCAATAGTCACCTACCTACTTTAAGAGGTACTGTGGCCTCTAATTCAAAGGAATAATTCTCCTACAAGAAATGTCAGGCCAAGTAAAAGGAAAGACTGGTGCCAAGGTCATACAAGTGCAAGACAGTTGGCATGCCTGTCGGCTCTGTTCTCGGTCACATCCAGGTCACGTCCAGTCTCTGGGCTTGGGTTTCTCATGAAAAACTTAGTCTGAAGTTAGAAGGAATTTAAAATCTCATCTTTAAGAACAAGAATGATACAAGATCACTTTGTAATAGGGATATTTTTGTATTTCTTGCACTGTGCCTTTTTTTTCTTGATCAATCTTGGCAAATGTTTACTTTATTAATCTTTTCAAAACACTAACTTTTGGGTATTTTTTATTACCTCTTGTATTTTTTTCGCTTTCTTTGCTTATCTTTAGTATCACTTTCTCTCTCTTTCTGCATTTATTCTAACTTCTTAAGTTTGATGCCTGGCTCATTACTTTTTAGGCTTTCTTCCTCTCTAATATAAGTGCTTAAGGCCGTAAGTTTCCCTATACTTACTACTTGAGTGCATCATGTTCACTGTGCAATATTTTCACTAGGGTTCAGTTCTAAATATTTTCTCATATTATTGTTGTTGAGAAGTGTTTCTTTTTTTAACTTCTGAAGTAATGGGGGTTTGTAGTTTCTTGTCATTATAGTTGTGATTTTAAACCTAATTGCACTGTGATTAGATAATGTAGTCTGCATGATGATAATCCTGAAATTTTTTAGGCTTATTTCATGGCCTTTCTCACAATCAGTTTTCATAAGTGGTCTCTATGTGCTTGAAAAGAATGTGTGTTTTCTATTTGTGTACAAAATTCTGTAGATTTCTATTAGGGTCAAACTTGGTTGTCATTCAAATATTCTACATCTTTTGTTAATTTTTAATCTTCTGGAAATATCAGTTAATAAGGGGAATGTGAATCCACTTTGATCATGAATTTGTTGATTTCTCTTTATAGTTCTGTCAGTTTTGGCTTTATATATTTTAAGTCTATTTTTTTAGGTTCGTGTTGCTTAGAATTGTTATATCTCTCTGGTGAAAACTGTTCTATCATTATGTAGTGATACTATGGCTTCCATTATGCTTTTTCTTTAAATATTATTTTGTCTGATAATAGTATTACCATGCCATTTGCTCTCTTTGGCTTAATATTTGCCTGGCATATATTTTTCCATGCTTTTAGAGTCAGCTTTTGTGTACCCTTTTGTTTTAGGTATGTCTGTTATAAACAGCATATAAAACCAAATTTTGCTTATTTAAAAAGCAATCAATTCTGAAAATCTTACAAGGGAGTTTTGCTACTTATTGTGATTATTAGCATATTTTGATTTATTTTTTGCTATATTATTTTGTACTCCATACGCTTCCCATTTTTTGTCTGTCACTAATTAAGTTTTTCTTTACTTATTCTTTTGGGGGGGTTGATTTTCTCACTTTTTTAACCTCTGTTACTGCAGTAATTAGAGAGTTGAATGAGCATATTTAACAATGTCTAAAGCAAACCAGTATTCTTACCCTTTTTCTGAACTGTCCTTGGTCTTTAAAATATTTAATTCTGATCACTCCTCCCTAGTTGCAAGTTTTGGGGGTCTATTTTTTATCCTATTTTTTCTTTAATCAAAAACATGACATTATTCTTATTTTACATGGTGTTTATTTATATATACACACATATTTACCACTTTCTTAGCTCTTAATTCCTTTTCTTTGTGTCGTGTCTGGGATCTGGGGTCACATCTATGATCACAGTCCTTCTGTGGAAGTATGTGATTTTTGAATTCCCTTTAATGAAGATCTATTGGTCAAACACACTCATTTTCATTTGTCTAAAAGTGACTTTAATATGCCCTTCTATTTTAAAGATAGTTTTGCTGGGTATATAACTTTAGGCTAACAGTATTTTTTCTCAGTACATTTTTCTACTGTCTCTGGCTTCTATTCTATTCATAAGTGTAATTACTTTGTAAGTAATCTGCTTTCTGGCTGTTTTTTGAATCTTTTCTTTGTCTTTGGTGTTCTGCATTTTCTATGCAGACTCTGATATATCTAGGAGTGAATTTCTTATCCTGCTTGAAATTCAGAGCATTCTAGTTCTAAGGTTTAGCATCTTTCAACAATTCTAGAAAATTGTTATCCACAATTTCTCTGTCTTCTCATCCTGAAACTCTATCCTCCATATTGCTTAACTTTTCTTTCACATTTTCCATTGCTTTTTCTCTCTGTTCTACATTCTAGTTCATTACTTCACACCTATCTTCTAGTTCATGATTCTCTCATCAGCTGCTTCTAATCTGCTGTATCTCCTATCTACTGAGATTTTAAGTTTTCAATTGGTGTATTTCTTGATCCTAGAAGTTTTATTTGGTTCTTTTAATTTCTCCTTGGTCTTTTTTTAATATTCTCTTTTTCTTTGTTTATTTTCAAATATCTGTTTAATTTCTATAAAAGCATTCAACATACTTATTTAATATTCTATACTCATTAATTCAAATATTAAAGTCTTTTCAGGTCTAATTCTACTGTCTGTTTTTTTTTCTTTTGCTGTTTCTTTCTCATGATGCCTTCTTCATGTCTGTTTGTGAGTTGACTATGAGCACAAATTCTTTAGAATTTCATCTGTGTGAATTCTTTGAGTCTTGGGATGAAGTTGTGTTTCTCCAGATAATTACATTTGCTTTTGCCAGTGTCTGAGTCACTACAAACCTAAGACTACTTTAAATTCTCTATTTTAAGTTTTTTACACGAATAAGCAGAATGAATTTGGGCTGGAAACCTACATCAGGGCCAGCCAGTAATTATGATTCCTCAAAGGACATGTTTTTCTCTCATTTCAGTGCCAAGTCTTGTCTGGCAAAGGTAGGTTTGTTTTTTTGTCCCCCTACACCGCCACCTGGTGGGTTTATTTCCCAATCACCTTTACACTAGGGAGACAACCCTTCTGAGTCCCAGCTGAACATGAGTCTCTATTAGATTTACCATCCTGGGTGGGCCTAAGACTTTATCTCCCCACACCATATCCAGCTGTCAAAATCTAAAGCTCAAGATCATCAGTTCTTGGCAAAAACCTTCAGGGTGAACCTACCTAGCTATTCTTCCTCCTTTTTTTCCTCTTCGTCTTTTATTTCTGAATATTCCTTTTTTTTTTTTTTTTGGTCAGCTCTTGTTTTAAAATTTTTTTCAAAATAATTTTTCATTGATTCCTCCTGCAACCTAATTCATGTTGTCCAGTCCATAAAACTCCCTGAAACAGAGTCTAAAAACATTTTTGTATTGTGACACATGCCCCAAAACAGGTCTGTGACTCATACTGTGTTCACCACCAGAGACCCACAAATAGTTTAGTGATTTCATTGTCTTGCTTTCATGCCCCCTTCTCTTTACCAAAACCAAACCCTGTTGATGGTGACAAGTGACTTTTATCTTGTCTCAATGGAGCTTAGAATAGTACTAAAATTGCAGAAATAATGGATGTTCTTCAGGTCATCTTCTAACAGTTGATAATAATGACAGCTAACTGTTAGTGGAACTTACTACATGCCAGCCATTGTGCTAAATATTTTGTGTTCATTCTCCCATTTAATTCAATCCCTATAGAATAACACAATTATTATCACACTCATTTTAAATATGAAGAAACTGAAGTCCAAGTGGTTAAGTAAATCATTCAAGATCACCAGCCAGGCATGGCTGAAGTTCGACGGCCCCAGGTTGTGACTCACTCAGAACCGGAGCGGAACCACTGAGTATACCCTATGGCTAACGGTTCTTTGCTCATGATGGCTGACAGCCACAAAGGGCCTGAAAATGGTACAGACAGGGAAGGGTGGCTGCAGGATCCCAAAAGTCTCTCCATCCCAGAGCACTGTCAGTCTTCAGAAGCCCTTAAAAACTAAAGATTCATCCCTTTAGGTGAAGATATTGTATCTTTAACCCTCTACTCTAGGAATGGCAGCACACAATGGCTGAAAATGAGAGAAAGAATAAAAGCTATCACATATGTAGCATCTGTTATGTGCGAGACACTGAAGCAGGTGCTTCCATATCAGCCCCACAAAGTGATATTCCCACCACAGTTTGCAGATGGGGCAACTAAAGCTCTGAGAAATTAAATGACTTGCCTTCAGTGGGCCTAGGGTTCATACCCAGGACTGTCTGATTTCAAGCCCATGGCCTGTCATCTACATAATACTGAAAGTGGTCAGGCAATGGGGTGAAGGAGGCACTAGCCCTGATGTGTGGGAGAAAAGAGAATCAGAGAGACCAGGAAACCTACTCAGAGAAGATCAGCTACTATCTGAGAGCGATGGGAAAAAGAAATACTTTTTCTAAGACTGGCCTAATCTAGTCTAGCCTGCTTAGTCCTGCCATCCCTAGAACTAAGATGATTGGCACTCAGACACCCAGAATGAAATCTGGAGCTGGATCCCTTGCCAGTCCTATAGCAATAAGGAACTGGTTCTGGTGGTGAGTGGGGGTTAATAACCCCTAGAAAGGAGATATATCACAGAATAGCCAAATCAATATTGAAGGATAAAAACAAAATTGAAGGACTGACATTATCTGATTTTAAAACTCCGTATAAAGCTATGATAATTAAGACAGGGTGGTATTGGTGAAAGGGTAGATAAACCAATGGAACAGAATAGAGAGCCCAGAAATAGACCCACTAAATATAGTCAAATGATATTTGGCAAGGAGCATAGGAAATATAATGGAGCAAAGACAGTCTTTTCAACAAATGGGGCTGGAACAATTGGACATCCACATGAAAAAAATTGAATCTAAATACTAAAAATTGAACCTTACATCTTTCACAAAAATTATTTCAAAATGGACCATGGGCATAAATGTAAAATGCAGAACTAGAAGATAACACAGGAGAACACCTAAATGACTTTGGGTATCATGATAGCTTTTTAGATACAACACCAAAGGAATAATCCATGAAGGAAAGAACTAATCAGCTGAGTCTCATTAAAATTTCAAGTTTCTGTTCTGCAAAAGACATATCTGATAAAGTGCTATTTTCCAAAATATACAAAGAATTCCTAAAACTTAACCATAAGAAAATGAACGACCCAATTAAAAAACGAGCCAAAGACCTTAACAGGCACCTCACCAGAGAAGATATACATATGGCAAATAAGCATGCGAAAAGATGCTCCACATCATAAGTCATCAGGGAAATGCAAATTAAAACAACGAGATACCACTGTACACCTATACAAGTAGTCAAAATCAGAACACTGACAACATCAAATGCTAGTGAGGATGTGGAGCAACAGGAACCCTCATTCATTGCTGGTGGGAATGTAAAATGGTATGGCCACTTTGGAAGACAGTTTGCAGTTAACATACTTTTACCACAGTCTGTGAATCACACTCCTTGCTGTTTACCCAAAGGAGCTGAAAACTTCTGTCTACACAATAACTTGCACACAGACATATAGCAGCTATACGCATAATTGCCAAAACTTGGAAGCAACAAAGATGTTTTTCAGTAGGTGAGTGGATAAAGAAACTACGGTACATCCAAGCAATGGAATATTATTCAGCATTAAAAAGAAATAACCATCAGGTGATGAAGACATGAGGGAAAGTTAAATGTGAACTACTAAACGAAAGAAGCCAATCAGAAAAGGCTACCTACTGTAGGATTCCAACTATATGCCACTCTGGAGAAGACAAAACTATGGAAACTGTAAAAAGGTGAGTGGTTGCCAGGGATTGAGGAAAAGAGAGGGATGAACAGGCAGGCCAGAGATTTTTAGGGCAATGAAACTTTTCTGTGTGATATTAAAATGGCATTGTACATTTGTCAAAACCCATAGAATATACAACAGCAAGAGTGAACACTAACGTAAACTATGGATTTTGGGGGACAATGATGGGTTAGTGTAGGCTCATGGATTATAATCAACGTACCACTCTAATGCAGGATGTTGAGAGTTGAGGAGACTGAGGGTGGGGTAACAGTGTAGAGGGCAGTTGGGAACTCTCTGTACTTTCTTCTCAATTTTGCTGTGACTCTGAAACCATTCTAAAAATTAAAAGAGCAGTTTTATTTTTAAAAAGAAGAGGAAACAACATATCCAACAAGGGGTTAACATCCAAAGTATATAAAGAATTCACATGCCTCAGCACCCAAAAAGCAAATAACCCTATTAAAAAATGGGCAGAGTATATGAACAGACACTTCTCCAAAGAAGAAATTCAGAGGGCCAACAGGCACATGAAAAGATGCTCCACATCGCTTATCATCAGTGATATGAAAATAAAAACCACAATGAGATATCACCTCACACCAGTTAGGATGGGCAGTATCAAAAAGACTAAGAACAACAAATGTTGGTGAGGATGTGGAGAAAGGGGAACCCTCCTACACTGCTGGTGGGAATGTAAGCTAGTTCAACCATTGTGGAAAGCAATATCGAGGTTCCTCAAAAATCTAAAAATGGAAATACCATTTGACCTGGGAATTCCACTCCTAGGAATTTACCCAAAGAATGTAATTTCTCAGATTCAGAAAGACATATGCACCCGTGGGTTTACTGCAACACTATTTACAATAGCCAAGATATGGAAGCAACCTAAGTGTCCATCAGTACATGAATGGATAAAGAAGAGGTGGTACATATACACAATGGAATACTGTTCATCCATAAGAAAGAAACAAATCCTACTATTTACAACAACATGGATGGAGCTGGAGGATATTATGCTCAGTGAAATAAGCCAGGTGGAGAAAGACAAGTATCAAATGATTTCCCTCATTTGTGGAATATAACAATGAAGCAAAACTGTAGGAACAAAACAGCAGCAGAGTCACAGACTCCAAGAAGGGACTAATAGTTACCAAAGGGGAGGGGTGTGGGAAGGCAGGTGGGGAGGGAGGGAGAAGGGGATAGAGGGGTATTATGATTGGCACACATGGTGTGGGGGGGTTCAGGGGGAAAACAGTGTAGCACAGAGAAGGCAAATAGTGACTCTGTGGCATCTTACTACACTGATGGGCAGTGACTGCAGTGGGGTATGGGGATGACACAATAACATGGGTGAATGTAATAATCACATTGTTTTTTCATGTGAAACCTTCATAAGAGTGTATATCAGTAATGCCTTAATTAAAAAAAAGAAATAATAAAGAAAGAAAGAAAGAAAGAAGAGGAAAAAAAATCACAGGTCCAGAGCAGGTAGCAATCAACTCAAGGTTCACTATGAACACCAGAGGGCTTCAGTGGAAACACCATCTCTTTTACAGGGACTTCTGGGCTAAAACTCGGGCACCACATCTAATTGTAAAGGTGGCAATGCTGTTAAGAGGACAAGTCCTCCATATCAAAGTCAAAGCCTTCACAGGAAGAGTGGGACTATTAGATATGGATCACGGACACTGGGTAAACAAGCCTGAGATTTTGAATCCCTAATCCCCTGAGTCCTCAGGGCCAGAGGGAGCTCCCTCCTCTTTGCTAGAGAAGAGTGGCCTCCCCAGGCCTGGAGAACATGCATGAACCTCACCTGAGATAGGGACCTCCCAAAATGGTTCTTGACCTTCTCAAGATCTTCCCCCATCATTGCTTGTTTCCTTAGGCCAATAACCAGGCTCAGGATTCAGCACAGCCCAAGCAGAGGAATGCTCCTCCTCTGGAAGGAAACCGCTTACGCATAAGAGGAAGGGCAGCACCTGGCTGGCCAACACCTGCAAGAACCATGGGAACACATGCAGGAGTGGGGCTTGAGAGGGCTTGGGCTCACTATAAGTGGCTAGAGGTAAGATTGAATAGCTTTGATATTGACACAGCAGCATGTCATAACTCGGGGTTTAGCGTCCTGGCGAGGACCCTTTGAGTCAGCCCTAAGACGCTACTGATGTCTTCTCCAAGGCTGGACTCGATGATGGTGTCTTGCCTGAGGGTTTCAGCTCTGGGCAAGTTCTCTATGGATTCAGTAAGACCAAGAAATGACAGTGGAATGTTCTTTGGGTAAAAGGGTATATACCTGGCTTTATTCTCCCAGCAGTAAGTTGAGCACGAGAATTACGTTTATATCCAACAGTCTGCATGTCTGTAATCCTCCTTTGACTCTGCCTCTGCCCAGAGCACTGGGAAGAGCTCTTTATATAGTGACTCAGTCAGTAATAGCTTATCACCTAGGGTGTGGAAGCAGTAGCCTAGCAGCAGGCCAGTTACATCATCAAGGAGTTTAGGGTCAGGTGAGAATCCTGGCCATAGGAACTTCCATTTTTTCCCACACTCCACCCCTCCAGGATTCTCACCTCAAAATCTACATGCCCTCAGTCTTCCACCATGGTACCTGTACAAGAAAGCTGAAGCACTGTAACCAGATTCCACAACAGCAACAGAGGATATCAACAACATATAGATAATAACAAAAATTATGATACCGGCAACAAAATTATAATAATCCTCAAGCCTAAGGAGGTTATTCAAGCTGTATTCAAACCAGTTCTACTCAGACAAGATCTTCCTATGGGAGAAATCAATCTTCTGCAATGGTCTCTGCCCCTGCCCAGAACACTGGGAAGAGCTCTTTATACAGTGAGCTTATTGCCTGCAGGTGTGGAAGCTTTAGGCCCATTACATGATCAAGTCGTTTAGGGTCAGGTGAGGATCCTGGCCACAAGAACCTCCATTTTCCCCACAGATGGCCTATGGCCCAGGAGGTGAAGATGCTGCAATGTTTGTCATGAAATTGAGGAAGGGATGGACTCCTCTAGAAATTGGGAATGTTAGAATGGATGTATTATATGAAAGCACAGAACTGTTTCCCCAAAGCAACCAGTGCCTGCCGTCATTACAGGCAATAAAGATAGCACTGGAAAGGGGACCACCAGCTCCTTTTAGAAGTCGGCAGTGGTGGCTGCTCTCTATGGGACAGGGTTGAAAGTAGCAGATGCCGCCATGGAACTGGGATCATCAGAATCCTAGTGGGAATGGCAGGAACTCCAGAAAGGCGGATGCAGAAGAGCAGCAGCCAGGTGGACGTAATTACTACAACAGGCATCAAGGCTGGAGTGGCCGTCGGGCTGCCCTGACCTGAAGGGACCTTGGTGATTGCTAATTGATCATGCTGCTCCGAGGGGTATAACAGACAGCTGACTGGAATATTACTTGACTTGTGTAACCAAAACGAGAAAAAACAAAACAAAACAGAGAGCTAGCAAGCAAAAGCCGCCCTCAGCTGCCACCCTAGAATCTGCTGGTTCTGCATGCAGCTGTCCGTTCCCAAACGGTCCTGCAGCCAGTTACTGGGGAAACCGTGCCTGGGAAAGAACACCCAGACTTTGAGGGTGCTTTGGACATGAGCTCTGAGCTGACAGTGATAGCAGGGGAACTGCAGCACCACTGTGGCCGCCCAGGCAGAGTGAGGAAGATGGCGGGTGGGCACCATGGAACGGTTTTCATGCCCCAGGTGTCCTCTGCAGAAGAGTGACCATGACAGCCCCGTCTCAGAAATCTGAGAACTAACTGACATGCTCAAGAGAAAAGACCACATGGTCATGTTGGCCAGTGATAAATGCCCACTTATTCTATAGCTTAGTAACAAGAAAGCTGGTCCCTAACCCAGTGTCTTGCCAGTGGGTTTCAGCCCCGGGCAAGTCCACAATGGATTCAATGAGACCCAAAAATGACAGTGGAACATTCCTGGGGTGAAAGGGTTTATACCCAGCTTTCTTCCCATGGTGGCAGGTCAATCCTGTCTGTACGCAGCAAGCTGGTCTCTGCCTCTGGGCCTCTCTACCCCCTCAGCCACTCCAGCCTCTGCTCTCCTGCCGTGCAGCCAGTGCCACCGTGTCACCCAGAGCACTGGGCGGAACCCTTTATATAGAGCCAATAACAATGCATTGCCCACATGTGTGTAGTGAGCAAGCCGACCAGGGCCAGGTGAGAATCCTGGCCACAGGAACCTTCACTTTATCCACATTCAGTAATTGAAAAGCCAGAAAAATAACAGTTTTATCAAAAATTAAAAACGCAATCATCCCACCTGACCTATCTTGGGCACCCCGCCCCCCACACCCCAAACTCCCCTTGGGAAGGGGCACCCTTCTCCTCAGCCTTTCCCAGAATCTCCCAGCTCTAGGTAGGCACCACGCTCTGCTCTCCAGTCCAAGAGGTTGTTTTCCTAGCCCATCAGTGTGGCGTGGAGCGCACTGGACTAGGAATCAGGAACTTGGTTCTTCAACCTAGGCAAAGTGCCTCACCCCATCCAGGTCCCCCGTGTAAAATAAGCAAGTAGATTGGATGCCCACCAAGGACTGTTTCATCTCCAGGACCCACAGACTTACCAACACCAAATCCCACTGACTCCATCTTTGGTGCCTCCGTAATTCAAAGAAATTTTAATTATAATCGTCTTCTCACAAAGACCTTCGGAGGAACCGTATTTATCTAACACAAGCGACCAGCTTCTCTCTGCCGGAAAGTACCGTCCCAAGTTCCTAGGGACATTCAGCACAGAGCTAAGGGACCCTATGTGACTTGTGCCTTGGGACAATCCATGAACAATCCACTTTCCCACTGGGCATATGGTTCTTCTTCCATCCAGTCTCTGCTTTCAGCCATCTGTTCATTCTTCATGACCCCAAACATGCCATGTGTGTCCTCTTTATGCTGCCGTTTGTGCCCTGGGCCAGAGGGGAAATAGGAAGGAAGCAGTCCTGCCCTCTGTCCAGCCAAGGGCTCCGTTTAATCAGAGACAGGCCGGTGTCCCAGGAGCCCGGGACTGTATGCCTTGGGCAGATGTCTGCTGCCTGCGGGAAACTCAGAGCAGCCACTTTCTCCTCTCAGACTTTTGGCAGGGTCCTCACCATTTCTTCATATTAATAATGAAAAAAAGAAACTTCAATGAATGTGCAGTGAAATGAATCTGCAATTAATTTTAAATAAGCTTAAAATCCCATAGAAATGCCCTCCCTTGGTATTTTTATGGGAAATGGGTTTCACTAGATATGCACACCATAAGGATCCCGAAACATACGACAGACGAAATCCTCTTAGGCATGCTAAAGGATAATTTGGTTTTCCTCAAAGCTACATTAAAAAAAGAGGTGCTGGACAGTGGGGGAGGGAGCGATAAAAATAAGCCAGCTTTTAAGGAAATATTAACTGCT